>APFE031469582.1:110249-183619 GCA_000404065.3 Pinus taeda
CATTTCATTAATGGAAAATACTGAAATATGCTTACAATCAGAAATGGAAATAAACTAGCTAGGGCGATGGTAGCTATCTCTGAGAAGAGATGTATGGGCTACATGCCTCTGAACTGACTTACAATGAGGCTCGAAGGCCTATTTATTGTTGAGAAACAATGAAAAACCCTTAACATTCCAAAACCTAACCCTAGGAGATGAAACGCCAACTGTGGGCCCCGTTTGGAGGTAAGTTGGTACATCAACTTCCCGGGGTCGTAACTTTAGCATATGATCTCCGTTTGACGCGTACAATAGCTCATTAGAAAGATCTATTCGAGCACTATCATTGTTGGAACGGGAAACATCGGTCCATCGCATGGACCCATGTTGCCCCCGGATTCCCCAAAAAACGTCGTTTAGGGCCTCAAAACGGCTCCGGAAGTTCAGGACCCGAAAAACTGCTAAAAATAGTAAGTTGTGCTACAATTAAGGAAACTGAAAATGCTGAGAAAGACAATGGTGGGGGTCCAGGTGGACTTGGCAGGTGGCCACCAATATCCACCTGGATCAGGGAAACAATGCTGTTGAAAAAAAAATTGAAGAGGGAAACAAAGCGGCTCTGATAATTATTAATTGGATGAAAAATGGGTAATCAAGATAATATTATAGGCTATAATAAGGAATATTTCACACATTAGACAATTTCTAAATATACATATTTATTTTCTCTAGTCATTTTTCTAGTCCTTTGCCTAGTCATGTGGTCGTATAGGTTGTTAGGAGGAGATCACTCACATTATATTTATAGATTTCTTTTAAATAATATTTTTAGGTTTTATTATTTTATTTTATTTTTCTATATTTTATGTTTTTGTGTTTTTATTGATTTTTTTTTATAAAATAAAATAAAACATCTATGTTGTTAGGAAAATGTAAGCAAATAGTAAAAAAAAAAAATCTCTCGACTAAAATGATTAAAAAAACAAAAGACTAATAGATGATGATATAGAGGCATGGAAATTAAAAAAAAAAAAGACCAATATATGTTGATATAGATGCATGGAAATAAATTCTTATATGATTACAAGGGGAAAAGATCACAAGTGAGAGTGTAAAATGAGAAATGGACCTTAAGATACTAGCATGCATGGTGGAAGATTTATATCCCTTGCACCTTGTAAATTGTTAGTTTCATATAACTAGATGGAATTATTTGGTTAGTTTAATTTTATTTTATTACATTCTTTCAAATTAATAAATGCTAATTGTGAAATGGACCACTACCTTATGTTCAAGTCTTTATTTTGCATTAATACACATCTCTTCTCATTTTATGTATACTTATATATTCAATTGTTAAAAACTAAATTAGGGTGAAAATGCGGTGGTGGTGATAGTCATTAAGAAGAATCGTGTGTGTGTCTATATATTATGTGTGTGTGTGTGTGTGTGTGTGTGTGTGCGTATATATATATATATATATATATTATATATATATATATATATATATATATATATATATATATATATATATATATAATATATATATTATATATATATATATTATATATATCATTTTTCTTATTTACGACAAGGATATTGGCCATGTTAATATGTTTTGCAGTTAATCATTTTATTAAAATGATAGGCAACTTCCATGTTGGTTTAGTAATGTTTTCTTTGTTTTTTAATATTCGAACATATGACATTTTAAAGTCAATACTAGTCTACAAAACATTGAAGCTCAACAACAAAGTTAACCTATACAAAAATAGTGTCTAAGTATAATATTTCAGCCAATCCATAATAGCCTTTGAGTCCCCTATCACTTGTAAGTTTAAATTTTTGAAGTGATTTAAAAAGGGAGCTAACAGAAACCAAGGGTCCATCTCTAAATTCTTGAACTATTATGATTTCTTCCTGTAGAGACAGGGCATCCTTTGAAAATAGTTCCAAATTTATATTAAATTACCAATATTTGCGAAGAAAAAAGATAGAGTCAAACCTTCTTTCTCAACAACTTTGCTCATGACTAAGCTCAAAACAAAATTTGCTATCATATTTTTCCCATTAGCCCAATCTATTAATAATTTAGAGCCTCCCAATAATTGAAGTTTGATAATTCCCCTATCTGCAGCGTATTTCATCAAAACAAACAAGGCATAGATCTCAACTCGATTCTTAGTTCCATGTCCAACCTAATATTTTATATTAATGTAATGGGAAAGTGATAGAAATAAAATGCAGCCATAATAAAAATGATATGGGGTCCCTTGTCAAGCCCCATTAAAATAGCCCAAGGCCCCTAAATATTCAACCACGGGTTCAATTAAAACCCTTGTAGCTTTGTGAGTTGAAATTTTCATGTTTCCCCATAAACATTGTTGATTTGATGGGCCACTTGCTTGGATGTGTATGTATTCCCTATAACAATTCTTTGTCCCTTGCTAGCCAGATCCCCCACAAAACAAAACAAGGCCTTGTGGCTCACAATAGAATTGTCATGACACCAATGTTCAAAACACTTCCCAAGAAATCCTTATCTGATTGAATTTTTCATGACTAGTCAACTGTGATATTTATTTCCAAACTAAATTAACTAAAGTGGAAAGGACCAAATTTGATCCACTGTTCCAATAACATACATAAAACCCTTGGAAAATGTACTTCATGTAATTCCAAGCTGTCAAAACTTAGCTCAACACAGATGCTAGGAGAAGTGGACTTTGAAAGGCAATGAGTAATTTTAGTATATTAATTGATGTGTTTATAACTGATATCGGGTCAATATACATAAAAACAGAGGTATACAATGACACAGAGGAATTATTTTAATGTTGAAAAATAGGCTTCAACCTTATTTTGTGAAGTCATGCAAAAGAAACCTTAGTTTGTGAATTAGAAAATTTCCCTAAGTCAGACCTTTAACAATAGTATGGCCAAAAGTCAATCTAAAATAAACATTTTCTGAGATCATTGGATCTAATGTTTTGTGATATGTAACTTCAAAATTTGTTGAATATTTGCAGGATATATATTTAAGAAATGGATAAGTATAAAAACTTGGATGATGATGAACAAGACTGTTGTAATGAAGAGTAAGATCTATAAATCATGGACATTTCTATGTATTGCTAGAGGCATTGTAATTAGAATGGTAAGCACTTTCTTTCTTCTTCACCCTCGGCATTGTATCTTCTATTCTTGGAAATTCCATTGCACATTTTTTGCTTGGGGACGTGCATAGCTCATGCTTTGATAGTGTTATGAGAAGGACCGGCTTGGGTCTTCTTAAACTACTCCCATCACCTCTCTTATTCATTTTCCCCAACCAACTATCACTGCTTCATCATATTTTCCTAATTCAAACTATCCAATGCACTATGCCTCCTTTAAGCGTTAGTCCAGGGTCAATTGAATCTACTACACAGTTATTTTGAAAAGGATATGAAATAGGTTATTGACCTGGAAGGGACAATGACTACTAGCTGTAATATTGGGGGTTCCACCTATTCCTTCCCTTGTGGCACTGAATACATCCCATCTGGCCAGGGGAAGCCATTAAAGAAGTGGCATACCAGTAATTGGTTAAAGCTCCCCTGTGCATCTCTGCTTTCTATTCTTCTATTAACCAAATGAGTATATCCCATATTTCACTATTAACCAAATTAATATATCCCATTCGACCGGGGAAGCGCTTAGAGAAGAGTAATCAGTCACGGTGCACTATGTTAAGGCTCCCTTCTTGTAGCTTTGCTCTCTATTTTGTTATTAACCAAATGTCATCCACTTGATTTTACCGTGGATCCTCCTTGCCGATACCCGTGGGAAAATGAAATTCCAAATGATAAGGTCCAAAATGTTTACCATATTGTAAGAAAATATTATTGAAATATAATATATATCTTTCTTTTTTTTAAGTTATTTAAAGTTACAAATGTTTTGATATTTAAAAAAAAATAGTTGAATTGGCAATCTATTTCGTTTTTTCAATTTTTGTATATTTTCATGTTTGCACCTTAAGAAATATTTGATTCCTATGTCTTAATACTTGGTAGATATAGAGTTAAGATGGATCTAGATTGATTTTATTATTATTATTATTATTATTATTATTATTATTGAGACAAAATGTTAAAGGTGACATCACAACATCTCTACCATGGGAGAGGAAATCAATAATTATGGATAAATCCTATAGGCCCATTGAAAAGTTGCACGTGAAGAAAGGGGTGTAGAGTTTCTGACTAGAGAAAGATGTAGTTTTGATGATGAGTGAATTGGCTCTAGACAATGTAGGACTCTGATATCCTTGTCAAAATTGAAAATAAGATTAAATGATAACCATAATATTTTTATTCACATGATGTATACCTTTTAAGTACATAGGTCGTCGTCATGATAAACCCTTTGAAGACACACAACTACTCATCAAATATGTTTCTTTAGATGAGATGTTGGTTTCTTACTATCAAACCCACATGAAGGAGGAGTTGGTGGATTATGCCTCGGAGGAGGGGGTTTTCAACAAATTTGGTCTAGCGCAAGGATTTTATCCATTCACATTTGAAAGTTAGATTGAAAGGTCACCATACCTTAGTTTTTGGGCCTACTATGTCTTTAAAAAGAAAAGTTAATAATTTGATAGGGTAGCCATCTACTGATTCAAAGGCCCTAACCCCTACTCCAATTGTGCATTATTTGGGTCCTCTAGTTTTGGTCGGCCTAGAGCTCGAGGCCATTTATGAGGGGCTGCAAGACTCTTCTTAGGCTTATCTAGCTTTGAGTTTGGCCTCCCTTTCATCTTAGAGGTCAAAGAAATTCATACAATGTATTGAATTTTTTAGGGTTTTCAGAAGTTTCAGAAGTTATGACTTTCTACAGTTTGTTTTTTTCCTAATCCTTCATATCAATTGCCATAGGCCTTGCACTTCTTGGATGAATTGGTGAAGGAGAACCCTGCCTCAATGGAAAAGGAAGGTCAAAATGATGTTGAGAATATTTGAATCCATCTCCCCATTTCCATAGTGACACAATTAAAAATTACTAACATAAATGACTAATTCATATAATTGTTCTACTTATTATTTGGTCACTTTTTTATTCTTGCACTATAGTAGTAATTTACATTAATCATTATTCGTTTTGTCACTTATTATCTAGTCATATATTTTAGACCTACACTAAATTAGTCATTTTAGTTAGTCTCTTTTAGTTTGGTCACTTATTATCTAGTCATATATTTTATACCTAAACTAAATTAGTCGTTTAAGTTAGTCATTTTTAGTCTAGTCTCTTAAAATTGCTCAAATTTAGTAGTAATTCACTTGAAATAATTGAGGTCACTAACATTTTTAGTCACCTAAGCACTAATTTCATCATTTTCTACTAGTGTATGTAGAGATGATCTATGAAGCCTTTCCTGACATATGAGCCTTTGAATCTCAGAAAGACCTTATGTCTCCATGCTCTCCACATTCTCACTGCCATTCAAAAGAAAGATATTAATTTGGTGCTTAGTAACACCTCATATCTCCATGCCCTCCGCATTCCCACTGTCATTAAGAAAGAACAAATTAATCTATTAGCTTGAGAAGGTGTGAGTCAGGAAACCTTTATGGAGCTACCTAGTTTGGAGGTTAAGACAGAAGAATTATATGGAGCAGTCGACTAAGTGCATTTTGGAGTGCTTTATGAGGAAACCAGATGATAAGTGCATCATGAAGTGTTTTATAAGGAAATCCAGACACTTTTAGGTTGGCCATCATTTCAATTAGTAAACCACACAGACAATGCATAAACCAATTGACCAAATCTCAGTTGAACCAATTGAATGAATCAAATAATCTCTAACAACAAGGCTCATTTGCATTGTATGGTGCTAGATCGAGCTTTAGACTCTACAAATTGGTGTGAGGAAATGGGTCATTATCACTGGTCTTGTAAACTAGGATAAAAGGAATATTCTTTGGAAATTATGCAAAGCGAAAATCTTCTTCTCATCAAGAGGGACATAATAGGAGTCTCTTCATGATGGGAAAGCATTGTAGGGTTCAATGTAGAGGTCCTCCAAGATTGAGGAATGAGGAGTACAGGGGTAGTGATAAAATGTTGTGTAATAGATACCCCCTAAAGCATGAAGGCCGAACTAGAGTGAGGGGTGAAATTCTTCACAAGTAGATGCAGGGAACCAAAGTCCATCGTCATAAAATATACAGGTAAGAATAGATACATACACATCACTGAAACTTTGACAAATGATACATGAATCATGGTATGGATGCAACCATGCAGAGAAATATCATGTAAATGGATCCAAGGCATGGGTGCAGCCATCCAATAAAGAGGATTATATTGAAACCAATGTATGGTCACATCCATCCAATAATGAGAAGGATCACATATAAAAACTCGTGGTATGGTCACAACTAGCCATCTGAGAAAGACATGTATAGTAGCATGACCATGTCACATCGCCTTGAAACCTGGACTTTAGTAGTCTGAGCCTGGGGTCCTGCGCTCCAACACTACCCAATCAAAGAACAAATTCTAACATGTGAATAAGTGTGTTGAAGTCGAACATGCTAGAAAGTCACTTTATTATCGTTCAATGATGTGAACTGTTAACAAGTGTGAGAGAGAACTGTTGGCATTATGATACAGGTGTTGTCCTCGATGGCAACTCACTCAGAGGTATGATATAGGTGTTGTCCATGGTGGCAAATCAATCAGAGGACAGATCTTAGTACATCAGCTCAAGAGAGAGATACACACAGGTTAACCTTGATAAAAGTGCATATACATGCAGGTGAGAAGAAAAAAAGAGGCGCGTATACGTACATATGCAGGTTCACAAAAGGAAAGGCGCGTACATCTTGTAAATCTAAGTTTTGGTCTGTTGTGTTTGGTCCATGGTATTTTGGTATTGGTCTGTGGTATTTGGTCCGAAGTGTTGACCCCAGGTATTGGGTCCAAGGTATTGGTTCTACATGGTTTTGGACCATGGTATTGAGAGACGCCTAAACCTATATAAGGAGAAGATCATTAGGCCAAGGTTGTGCAAGCGTGTGATGAATATCTGATGAAGTGTGAGATCTAGTATAATGGTTATGGGTTTGAAATGCTTTTCTCGATTTGAATCAAGTAGGCTTCTATGCGGTTGATAAAGTTGGTAACTGCAGCGAAGGTATAAGTAACTATTTTCAGATCTGTACGCGGGTTCTCTCTGGTGAAAGTGCATGTACATGATGGTTTGACACAGTCAAGTAGCATATACATTATGGGAGTTGATATTTCAAGTTACTGTTGGTTCTAGTGGTTGTCGCAGAGTTTTGGGCTCTAGTTTGTGTTCTGGTAACTTTGTTTTAATGACAGGGTTTCAGTGATTCAGTATTGGGTGATTTAGAGATTGATTATGCAGGTATAGGTTATGATTGTATTGTAGTGGTGATTGTTTTGTATTTATGTATCCAGTCTGAAAAGTTATGAAACGTGGTCCCTGGAAGAAAAGAGAAGGTTGTAGCCTTCTGTAGGCCAGCACCTATGTACTAGTACATCAGCTAGTACAAGAGCTAAGGGGGTTGTAGCTCCCTTCTAGGAGAGTTTGGAGAACGAGAGAAGGTTTTAGCCTTCTGCATGTAGAAGCCTACGTACTGGTATAAGACTGCACCAGTACATAACCATTGTAAGAAGAAGTTTCTAATGAAAGGAAGATAGAGACAAATTACAACAGGTGGTTTTCACCCAAATTGGGTTTCCACCTTACATCTTGGTGTTCGTGTGTGTTGCTTATGTGTGATGATCTGTTCTGCCTTACTGCTCCTATTTATTGTTCATATGGTTAACAACGTTCTGATGCACTCATTAAGAATCAACTAACTGAATCATAAATTACTGGATATACGCTTGTTGCATTACACACAGTTGTGTATACACGTGGTTTATCTTAACTGAAGTAGAGTATATGAATCTGAATATAGAAATGAAAAAGCTATATTGATTTAATAATACTTATTCACCCCCCCCTCTCATTATTATTTCCAACAATTGGTATCAGAGCAGGTCCTTTAGAAGAAGCTTGATCGCTTGAAGGAAAGATCCATCAGAATGGGTAATCAAGAAAGAGAGGCATCCATCAGGCCACCAATCTCTGTGGGAGCAACTTTGTCTCCTGGAAGATAAGAACCACAACATATCTACAATCGCTTGGAATGGATGTTTGGGGAATCGTGGAAGGAGGATACACATATCCATCAGTAATTCCTACAAATACAACAGAGAGAAAGTAATATGAACTCAATGCCAAAGTTGTTACTGTCTTATTGGAAAGATTGTCACAATCAGAATTTGTCAAGGTCATGCATTTCAAATCAACAAACGAAATATGGGAAAAAATCATTCTAAGCTACGAAGGAGATGAACAGGTAAAACGAGCAAAGCTTCAAACCCTCAGAATACGGTATGAAAATCTTAAGATGCATAGTAATGAAAGCATAGCTAATTACTTTCTGTGTATAGATGAGATTGTCAATTGTATGAGAAATCTGGTGAAGAAATTAAGGAAGTTGTCTTAGTTGAAAAGGTTTTAAGATCCCTGTCTGCTAAATTTGAATCCAAAGTGTCTGCCATAGAAGAAAAGGAGGATCTGCAGAAAATCACTATGGCGCAGCTTCACGAAATCTTAATTGCTTTTGAGATGAGAAAAGGAGAACCATAAGATATGAGAGAAGCTGCATTCGAAGTGTCAGCAAATGAATCAGGATAATTTCAAAAGGAGAAGATGAGGTAAATTTTGTGAAGAATATTGATCGGGGATCTGGAAGGTTCAAAGGTAAGCTACCTTTCAAATCCTTTTCATGTGGTAGAGTTGGTCACTACGCTACTAGATGCCCTCATAACAAATGAAAGATGTCTGAAGAAGGTAATAGAAGTTATTATATCCATGATAAAAGTAATGACTCATCCAATAGTGATGAAGACATTAGACTTCTCATGGCATATGAAAATAAGAACGTAGAACCAGAAGAAGTTACCAGATTAAAAGAACAGTTGGAGTCAGTAACCAGAGTAAGGGAGCAATTGCAGGATGTAGTAAAAGATCAGAGCATAAGAATTCAGAGAGTTGAATCGAATATCCTCTCTCTAAAAGAAGATCTTAAAGAATCAAAGAAGAAAAATGAAGAAGCTCTCAAAGAACAAGAACATGAAGTGATCGAATTAAGGCATTAAGTGGAAGAAGGAAGAAAAGCTGAAGAAAACGTAAGGAAGCAGTATCTAGAAAAGGAAGAACAACATCAGGTTTAGGTAAATATCTTAAAAAGTAAATTAGAAGAAAAGGATAAATTGTTACGATTTCAAGATAGTACTATGATTTTGGATGACATTCTTGGTAATGAAAGATCCCCTACTATCAAAATTGGTCTTGGATTTTATGAATTTGTTGAAGGTGAATATAGCTCACAAGGTAAGGCAAGGAACTCTAATGAGAATTCTGAAATGCTCAACAAGGAGATGAGAGGACAACCTCATCAACAACCAAGGAAAGAAATTCCTCAAAGAAAATCCTTTACTCCTAACTACGGAAGTGATAGACGATTATTTCCTCCATTGAATAATGTTGAATTTTATGCATGTCATAATCTTGGACATGTTATAGCCAGATGCAAAGTAGAATGGTTCAAGACCGTCACACAAGATCATCACATTCCAGGTACTTCAAAGGATATTGTTTTGTATATCCCCACTTGGTTGGGTGGATGAGTCTAAAAATGGTGTATTCCCACTTGGTTGGGAGATTGATGTATAAAGTCATGTTATGCTTTTGCAGACCTTGCATGTGCTCAGAGGGAGCATGGACAGATTGCTACATCTTGGCATATACAAAGGGGGAGCTCAATCAAATATTTCAATAGGTAGTCAGGGGGAGTATGGATAGTAGAGGGAGAAAACTTCTTGGTCTACCCTTTACCCTTGATGTCAAAGGGGGAGAGTGATTTGGTATGGTGGTTGCCATCAAGTCCAAAGGGGGAGATTGTTGGCATTATGATACAGGTGTTTTCCTTGATGGCAACTCACTCAGAGGTATGATACAGGTGTTGTCCTTGGTGGAAAATCAATCAGAGGACAGATCTTAGTACAACAGGTCAAGAGAGAGATATATGCAAGTTAACCTTGATAAAAGTGCATATACACGTGAGTAGAAAAAAAGAGGCGCGTATACATACATATGCAAGTTCACAGAAGGAAAGTCGTGTACATGTTGGAAATCCAAGTTTTGGTCCGTGGTATTTGGTCTGAAGTGTTGACCTCAGGTATTAGGTCCAAGGTATTGGTTCTACATGGTTTTGGACCATGGTATTGAGAGACGCCTAAACCTATATAAGGGGAAGATCATTAGGCCAAGGTTGTGCAAGCGTGTGATGAATATCCGATGAAGTGTGAGATCTAGTATATTGGTTATGGGTTTGAAATGCTTGTCTTGATTTGAATCAAATAGGCTTCTATGCAGTTGATAAAGTTGGTAATTGCAGCGAAGGTATAAGTAACTATCTTCAGATCTGTACGTAGGTTCTCTGTGGTGAAAGTGCATGTACATGCTGGTTTGACACAGTGAAGTAGCGTATACATTATGGGAGTTGATATTTCAAGTTATTGTTGGTTCTAGTGGTTGTTGAAGAGTTCTGGGCTTTGGTTTGTGTTCTGGTAACTGTGTTTTAATGACAAGGTTTTAGTGATTTAGTATTGGGCGATTCAGAGATTGATGATGAAGGTATAGTTGATGATTGTATTGTAGTGGTGATTATTTTGTATTTATGGATCCAGTCTAAAAATTTATGAAATTTGGTCCTTCGAAGAAAAGAGAAGGTTGTAGCCTTCTGTAGGCTAGCACCTACGTACTATTACATCAGCTAGTAAAAGAGCTAAGGGGGTTGTAGCTCCCTTCCAGGAGAGTCTAGAGAACAAGAGAAGGTTTTAGCCTTCTACAAGTAGAAGCCTATGTACTGGTAGAAGACCGCACCAGTACATAACCATTGTAAAAATAAGTTTCTAATTAAAGGAAGATAGAGACGAATTGCAACAGGTGGTTTTCCCCCACATTGGGTTTCCACCTTACATCTTGGTGTTCATGTGTGTTTCTTATGTGTGATGATATGTTCTGCCTTACTGCTCCTGTTTACTATTCATATGGTTAATAATGTTCTGTACACTCATTAAGAAACAACTAACTGAATCATAAGTTTACTGGATATATGCTTGTTTCATTACACAAAGTTGTGTATACAGGTGGTTTGTCTTAAGTGGAGTAGCGTATATGAATCTGAATATGGAAATGAAAAAGCTATATTGATTTGATAATACTGATTCACCCCCCCGCCCCTCTCAGTATTATTTCCAACAATTGGTATCAGAGCAGGTCCTTTAGAAGAAGCTTGATCGCTTGAAGGAAAGATCCATCAGAATGGGTAATCAAGAAAGAGAGGCATCCATCAGGCCACCAATCTTTGATGGGAGAAACTTTGTCTACTGGAAGATAAGAACCACAACATATCTGCAATCGCTTGGAATGGATGTTTGGGGAATCGTGGAAGGAGGATACACATGTCCATCAGTAATTCCTATAGATATAACAGAGAGAAAGTAATATGAACTCA
Organism: Pinus taeda; assembly: GCA_000404065.3. NCBI lineage: Eukaryota > Viridiplantae > Streptophyta > Pinopsida > Pinales > Pinaceae > Pinus > Pinus taeda. The sequence goes on from APFE031469582.1 coordinate 121,883, forward strand.
ATGCCAAAGTTGTTACTGTCTTATTGGAAAGATTGTCACAATCAGAATTTGTCAAGGTCATGCATTTCAAATCAACAAACGAAATATGGGAAAAAATCATTCTAAGCTACGAAGGAGATGAACAGGTAAAACGAGAAAAGCTTCAAACCCTTAGAATACGGTATGAAAATCCTAAGATGCATAGTGTTGAAAGCATAGCTAATTATTTTCTGTGTATAGATCAGATTGTCAATTGTATGAGAATCTGGGTGAAGAAATTAAGGAAGTTGTCTTAGTTGAAAAGGTTTTAAGATCTCTGTCTACTAAATTTGAATCCAAAGTGTCTACCATAGAAGAAAAGGAGGATCTACAGAAAATCACTATGGCGTAGCTTCACAGACTCTTAACTGCTTTTGAGATGAGAAAAGGAGAACCATCAGATATGAGAGAAGCTGCATTCGAAGTGTCAGCAAATGAATCAGGATACATTTCAAAAGGACAAGATGAGGTAAATTTTGTCAAGAATCTTGAATGGGTATCTGGAAGGTTCAAAGGTAAGCTACCTTTCAAATCCTTTTCATGTGGTAGAGTTGGTCACTACGCTGCTAGATGCCCTTATAACAAAGGAAAGATGTCTGAAGAAGGTAATAGAAGTTATTATATCCATAATAAAAGTAATGACTCATCAAATAGTGATGAAGACATTAGACTTCTCATGGCATATGAAAATAAGAACATAGAACCAGAAGAAGTTACTAGATTAAAAGAACAGTTGGAGTCAGTAACCAGAGTAAGGGAGCAATTGCAGGATGTAGTAAAAGATCAGAGCATAACAATTCAGAGAGTTGAATTGAAGATCCTCTCTCTAAAAGAAGATCTTAAAGAATCAAAGAAGCAGAATGAAGAAGCTCTTGAAGAACAAGAACATGAAGTGATCGAATTAAGGCATCAAGTGGAAGAAGGAAGAAAAGCTAAAGAAAACATAAGGAAGTAGTATCTGGAAAAGGAAGAACAACATCAGGTTGAGGTAAATATCTTAAAAAGTAAATTAGAAGAAAAGGATAAATTGTTACAATTTCAATATAGTACTAAGATTTTGGATGACATTCTTGGTATTCAAATATCCCCTACTATCAAAACTGGTCTTGGCTTTTATGAATCTGTTGAAGGTGAATCTAGCTCAAAAGGTAAGGCAAGGAACTGTACTGAGAATTCTGAAATGCTCAACAAGGAGATGAGAGGACAACCTCATCAACAACCAAGGAAAGAAATTCCTCAAAGAAAATCCTTTACTCCAAAATATGGAAGTGATACACGATTATTTCCTCCATTGAATAATGTTGAATGTTATGTATGTCATAATATTGGACATGTTGCAGCCAGATGCAAATTAGAATGGTTCAAGACCATCACACAAGATCATTACATTCCAGGTACATCAAAGGATATTGTTTTGTGTATCCCCACTTGGTTGGGTGGATGATTCTAAAAATGGTGTATTCCCACTTGGTTGGGAGATTGATGTATAAAGTCATGTTATGCTTTTGTAGAACTTGCATGTGCTCAGGGGGAGCATGGACAAGTTGGTACATCTTGGCATATGCAAAGGGGGAGGCCAATAAGAGATTTCAGCAGGTACTCAGGGGGAGTATGAACAGTAGAGGGAAAAAACTTCTTGGTCTTCCCTTTACCCTTGATGTCAAAGGGGGAGAGTGACTTGGTATGGTGGTTGCCATCAAGTCTAAAGGGGGAGATTGTTGCCATTATGATACAAGTGTTGTCCTTGATGGAAACTCACTCAGAGGTATGATACAGGTGTTGTCCTTGGTGGAAAATCAATCATAGGACAGATCTTAGTACAACAGGTCAAGAGAGAGATATATGCAGGTTAACCTTGATAAAAGTGCATATACACATGAGTGAGTAGAAAAAAATAGGTGTGTATGTACATACGCAGGTTCATAGAAGGAAAGCCGTGTACATGTTGGAAATCCAAGTTTTGGTCTGTGGTATTTGGTCTGAAGTGTTGACCCCAGGTATTAGGTCTAAGGTATTGATTATACATGGTTTTGGACCATGGTATTGAGAGAAGCCTAAACCTATAAGGAGAAGATCATTAGGCCAAGGTTGTGCAAGCGTGTGATGAATATCTGATGAAGTGTGAGATCTACTATACTGGTTATAGGTTTGAAATGCTTGGCTCGATTTGAATCAAGGAGGCTTCTATGTGGTTGATAAAGTTGTTAATTGCAACGAAGGTATAAGTAATTATCTTTAGATTTGTACGCGGAATCCCTCTGGTGAAAGTGCAAGTACATGCTCGTTTGACACAGTCAAGTAGCGTATACATTATGGGAGTTGATATTTCAAGTTTCTATTAGTTCTAGTGGTTGTTGCAGAGTTCTGGGCTCTGGTCTGTGTTCTGGTAACTATGTTTTAATGATAGGGTTTTAGTGATTTAGTATTGGGTGATTCAGAGATTGATGATGCAGGTATAGTTGATGATTGTATTACAGTGGTGATTGTTTTGTATTTATGGGTCCAGTCTGAAAATTTATGAAATGTGGTCCCTAGAAGAAAAGAGAAGGTTGTAGCCTTCTGTAGGCCAGCACCTACGTACTAGTACATCAGCTAGTACAAGAGCTAAGGGAGTTGTAGCTCCCTTCCAAGAGAGTCTGGAGAACAATAGAAGGAAAATTGTAGCCTTCTACAGGTAGATGCCTGTGTACTGGTATAAGACCACACCAGTACATAACCATTGTGAAAAGAAGTTTCTAATTAAAGGAAGATAGAGACGAATTCCAGCAGGTGGTTTTCACCCACATTGGATTTCCACCTTACTTCTTGGTGTTCATGTGTGTTGCTTATGTGTGATGATTTGTTGTACTTTACTGATCCTGTTTACTATTCATATGGTTAATAATGTTCTAATGCACTCATTAAGAATGAACTATCTGAATCATAAGTTTATTGGATATACGCTTGTTGCATTACACACAGTTGAGTATACTCGTGGCTTGCCTTAACTGAAGTAGCGTATATGAATCTGAATATGGAAATGAAAAAGTTATATTGATTTGATAATACTGATTCACCGCCCCCTCTCAATATTATTTCCAACAAGAACACCAATAATGACAATGGTTCTCAAGGTACTAACAACACAATCCATGGAATGTGAATAAAGGAACTGAAGTCGAACACCCGTGAAATCACCTGATCGGAAGCCAATGATGTGAACTTGTCATTGAGTGTGAGGAACTTGCCATTAGGGCATGCAAGCTCTAAGTTATTGGAAGGGAGACTCTCAACCAACTTCACGATAATGAGCTGAAGTTGACGAAAAGTGACCATGTCGAATGATGGCCATGATGTATGCTAGATCATGGACATGAGACAAAGGGATGCAATGATAATGGATGATACAGAGAATCAACAAGGAGTATAATTGGAGAAGGACAACTCTTGAACATATCGACAACATGACTATGGAGTTTGGTAGTCGTTGGATCCGTAGGATCGGAGGTCATGATGATGTGGTAGAGATAAAATGGAAGGAAAAAATGAATGGCCCAACCCAGGAAAGTCAACGAAGAAGTGAGGATATCCCAACCTGACACGAAGCAAAAAGGGTCATGTTCAAGAGTGAGCTTCCAACACAACTAATAGAATTTCCCATTTTCCTTCACCTTTTCTGGCAGGTACCAAAATTATTTTTTAATCATAATCTTGAAGGGGATAGCATGTGCTTGCATTGTAAGTCCATCCTTCATATGAATCTGACCTAGTAAGATTAATGAGCCCTAGGAAGGAGAAGCTCATGTTTGTCATGGTGACAAATATAATGTCATTTAATGTTTTAACGAGTCCAACAAAGGTGTCAATCAATATCTTCTCCATGTTTAGAGAGTTTGAAAAAGACACGAAAAAGAAAACAACACATGGTACCTTTTCGTACATTTGTGTCTCTCGAGCCCGAAAAGGTAGAAAACAATACTTGAAAGAACTGCTTGACCATTTCAGTCAACGAGTACCTTTCTAGTAAATAGTTTATCCAGCCCGAAATAGGGATAAACGTATACTAGGTAAATGATGTTTCATAGCCTTTAATGAGTTCAAAACGACAAGAGCTCGACAATATTTACATGTTTAAAGAGTTAGAAAATAGCTTGAAAGTGGCCCCCCCATTTGTATTCTCTTTAATAGTTAAAAAGGGAAAAATACTCTGAGATATTTTCATTTGAGTTTCTACGAGTCGAGAAAAGAGCTTAAACACGACTCTAGTACCATCATTAACAATTTGTCACCTATCACTGCATAAGAGGCAAACATATTATCCAAATTCTGAGGTAAAATAGATGAAAAAATACTCTTAAAACCCTAAAATATCATGGAAAATGAAAAAAAAAGTGGAAAAAGTAAATAATTTTTTATCATTTTACCTTTTTACCTTGTGTGGAGAAAGTTTTACCCATTTGTGCCCTAGCTTTTCAGGAGTAGATTGCGGCAGATTTGGGAGACCATTCGACGATCCATTAGTTGCAGGTAAGAGCTAAGACCCTTATCTTCATTTTCATGCTTGTTTTTTCTATTTGTAACTATTTTTTGGATTTATGGAGTAGATTTTAGAAAACAAAATTACCCTCGGTTGACATGATTTCTAGGCATGAGATCACGCTGATCAAGAATTATTAAAATGATCAAGTGTGTCGTCAATGCTACTGATTTTAAAATAGTTGCATCGGTGCTATGAATAGAAAAATTTCAAATTTTTATCTAATTTCCTTGTTTTGAATCCAAATTTCTTCAGCCATAGGTGAATGTTGACTTGAATGATTATCGCAAGAAAAACACAATGAAAATGGTTGATTGGAAAGAACATGAGCATAAGGAAATTGATTCACAGGCATTGCAAACCCAAACTATTTAAATTCCTTGAGGAACTATGGGCTCCTCAAATTTTTTCTCACATCAGGTCTTTGAGCTCAACCTGAGCTACTGCAATATTTGATCTGTCTTTGGGATGTCAACTGGGAAATTTTTATGATTCACAACTACGAACAAGAATTAAAAACTTCTGACATCTATTTCATCATTGGATTGCCTTGAAGAGGGGAACCAATCAATTTGTATGGGGCCAGGCCTATTCGGGCAAGTGTGAATATGTTTCTTGTAGAACATTGCCCCGAAGCATTGGAATCAAAGAACGACAAGGTTTATATCACGAGTGTTAATGACCTTGTATTGAAAACACTTCTCTTGACAATAAACAAAGTTTTTGGGGCTCATGCATTGCATGAGCCCGATAAATCTGAATTCCAGTATGTTATATACTATATGGCGTAAACTATCTTCAACTGGGTGGAAGCCATGAAGGTAAACATGAAGCACCAGTTATCCAAAGCCAAGGTAGGAAACCTAAAGTAGTTCAGATGTGGTTCTATTCTAGTGACCTTCTTTTTGGAGTGGATCCCACTATTTCTCTACCAACTCGTAGAGGTGAACCCTCCATTTCCACGAGACCCACAGATGGTCCATTGGAGTGAATTGATGTCTAGAATCACCTGGGGCTAGCATATGTCATCCAAGCCCAAATTATTTTCATAGCTAAGGCATTATCTGATCGAAGTAGAGGGTTGGTCCTATAGCAGTACCAACTTCTGCGATGATCCAAATATGCCACTCCTAGAGGAAGAAGATTATGATGATGGAGGTAAACAAAAACAATTTTGATTTTTGATTTTTTATTGTTTTTGAATTATATGTGTTCATGACATTTCGATTTTTTAATTGTAGATGTGCAAGCAAAACGACCAGTTGGGATGTCCCAGATCTCCAGGCGCGTTGCTCGACAGTTTGATATTTCTCATTATTAGGAAGGAATCGATAATGAGGAGGAAATCGTACTGAACCTTGAGGGATTGACCAGAGGTATTCCAAAGTATTCCCAGGTGGGTGACATCCCACGTTAGTATCAATGGCACACAGTGGATGTATCAGACTGGATCCACTGACTACTGACACAATGAGGGTTTTTGATGGAATATTGCCCATTGAGTTGAAGAAGAACAAGTTGTGAATCAAGGTTTACAACCAATTCCTAAATGTCAAAAGTAATGGCTTCTAACAATAGTTCGATAACTATGCTATACTTAGCAATGTTATTAGTTGTTCAACATAAACAAATACCTTGAAGATCAATAAACTCACCATAGGGGTCATAAATGGCCCATGCCACGGAGGATAGATTTCGAGTACTATGACAAGCACCATTAGTGAAACCGATGTGACAATTCACACACATCTCCAAAGCAGGTGAAGACATAGTAACCAGGAAAGCTACTTGAAAATCAACACACCAAACCACGCTACACAAAAAGGAATAACACACTATTGTACAAAAGTAGCCATGCAAGATGACTTAGACATAGTAATTTTTGAGAAACAACACATAACAGGGCTTGTCTAAGGAATTTCCCTCATGATAAATTAGCTCATAGGCCCCTTTTTGTAACACACATTCAACAATGTAGGGCCCATGCCACATGGGTTCGAATTTACCTGCCCCCAAATTATCATTAGCTTCATCATACAGTAAAACCAAATCACCCTAAAAAAAATCACAAGGGGAGACCAATTGATCAAAATGAGACTTAACCCGTTGTTTCTATGCTCCATTGACTAAAGTAGTAAGACGACGAGTTTCATATAGTCATTCTAAGTACAATAGGCACTCTTCTTGAGGTGGGGTCTTGAGGGGAAGTTCAACATCTAGCTTGAGTGATGGAATTTCACAATCAATCGATAAAGTTTCTTCCAGACCATAGAGGAGTTGCAAAGGTGTAAATCCAATAACATCTTTGGTCGAGGTTCAGTAAGCCCACAAAGATGAAAAAGGCATGAGATGCAAATTTGAGTTGTACATCCCAATGGTGCACTGAAGTATGGTAACCAAGACTTTGTTCACAAATTCAACTTGGCTATTGGCTTGAGGGTAGTATGGGGTTGAGCCATTGTGGCACAAGCCCAACATAGAATTTAGCTCAACGATCATGTAATCGCAAAAATGAGAACCATGGTCAGTGACAATTGCCTGAGGGACTCCAAACCTGGAAATAACGTGATTGAATAGAAATTGAGTCGTCGTTTTACCGTCAGCAGAACATGTAGGCATCACTTCAACCCATTTGGTGAAGTAATCCCTAGCAATGATAAGATAACCATTCCCCCTAGCCGAACGAGGGTTACATGTCATATAGTCAATGCCCCATTTGGCAAAGGGGCCAACGGTAATAACAGGGTGAAGGTGAGCAGGTGGGGCATGCATTTTTCGCTAATAAATCTAACACTCATGGCATTTGTGAACAACAAGGATGCAATCCTTGAAGATGGAGGGACAGAAATAACTAGCACAAAGTATCTTTTGAGCAGTAGCATATCCAGACAGATGACTGCCACATGCGCCTAAATGGAAACCATTCAAGACTCTCTCAACCTCCTTGACAGTTAGACATTGGTGAAGAATTGAATCAGCACCAACGCGGTATAAAGTATCTCCAATGATGTAGTAAGGCTGGGATTGATGCCGAATGCATCAACAATCATCCTTTGTTAATGCAAACCAGAAGGTGGACATTTGGAGATACATGATGATATCACTGTACCATGGGTCAAGAGTGCTAATTAGAAAAAAGAGTCTTCTCTGGGAGCAGCTCATCAGCATCAACATGAAGAGAAGCAGAGGGAAAGGATAAAATAAACTCAGTGATGACAAGTGATTTCTTATATTTGGCAGTAGTGAATACCAAATTGAATTACTCGAGCATGAAAATCCACTTGGAATACTTTCCCACAAGCAACTGATGACTTAGGATGTAGGTCATGGGGTTGCACTCATAAATCATAGTCATAGTGCGAGAAGAATGTAATGTCGAAAGGGATGAATAGCTTGAATGATAGCCAAAGATAACTTCTTGACATGAGCATAACGTGTTTTAGTATCGAGGAGATTACATCTGAGCTAGTAAATAACATGTTCATTACCTTCATCATTGTCTCACACTAGTACCATAGCAATGGTACTAGAGGTTAGTTAGATAAAGGAAACAATCGTGATGATAGTTTAGAGGGTGCAAAAAAAGGAGCATTAATAAGGACACACTTTAAATCATCGAAATATTTTTGGGCAGCCTCATCCCAAACGAATGACGTTTCTTGCTTAAGAAATCGGATGAACCTTGAAGCTAGCTTAACATAGTTCGGTACAAAACAATGGAGGAAATTTGATTTCCCTTGTAGACTCTATAGTTGATGCAATGAAAAGGGAGGGGGCAAATTAACAATATCTTCAACTTTCAGAGAATCAAGATGGATTCCTTCTTTTGAAACAATAAAGCTGAGGAGACATCTAGATTCGACACAGAATACACATTTATGTAGATTCAGCCAAATGTTGTACTGTCTACACCAAAGAAATTTTTGCAGAGATGATCGGATGATCATGGCACTTACGTGAATGAGTGGGAAGATCATCCAAGTAAGGTTGAATGATGTTTATAATGTTGTTGAATGCATCAGACATCACTCTTTGCAATGTAGCCCCAACATTCTTAAGGCCAAAAGGGATATTTTTACACACAAAACTCCCCCACGGACAGATAAAGGTTGTCTTATCTTGGTCAGCTGCTACAATGTTTATCTAGTTGTAACTAGAAAAACCTTCTAGAAAGGAAAAAATTTCACTCCTAGCACATTCATCAATGATCTAGTCTATGAAAGGAGTGGGGTAATTATCCTTTGGACGGGCACAATTCACGTCACAGTAATCAATGCACATGCAAATCGCTCCTTTTTTCTTTGTCAATGGTATGATATTAGACACCGAATCTATAAGAGGGATTAGATAAATAAATCCAGTTTTAAGAAGTTTTCCAACTTCGCCCTTGATGGTAGTTGGTTTTCTAGGGTGCACTGGGCAAAGCCATTGGCAAATGGGCTTTGCATGAGGTTAAGTTGGAATTTCATGCATGAATATACTTGGGTCAATGTTGGGCATTTCTCCATATGACCACGCAAAAAAATCTCGGAATTCTTGTAACAAATGAGTATAAGGCTTGATCTCATCAGAAGAACAAGTTACCATGATATGGACATTTTCAATGACACCAGGCTTGATAGAAATATCAATTGACATCACTTGGGTAATGTTACCCATGTTCCCTTCCAACCAAACTTCGTGAGTCATGATCAGCGTCTAAAGTGGTTCGGTCAAGAACTCAGAAGAGAACTTCTCAAGACAAGTAGACATGACCAATGGGCCAGGCAAGAACGAGGAACGATGATGAGTGTCATTCCAAGGTACTTCCTCCAGAGACATTACTTCCATGATACTTTCATCAGAAAGAAAAGTCTCGGCTAGGGGATCGGGAGAATCCGAAGAACCAAGCCACATGGATTAAGAATACGTGTCGAGAGAGACACTCGAAATCGAATGATCAGAGGATACTGAGGTCGAGGCTGAAATAATATCCACATAATTAATTTCGGCAGGGCTTAATGGCATAACCTAACCCCTTGTATCAACAAGTTCTGGTGAAGGAATGACCCAAGGATCAGACTTGACTGATATCATGTTGACAGAGGCAACAGGCAGAGGTGGGAGTCAAAAAATACCCATCAAGGTGGAAAATGAATCACGCAGAAAAAGTAGGAGGCTACAACATGCATGGAATGGGTCCAACTCTGTCAGAATATAATATTATAGTTAATATTAGCATCAACAATCTCTACTTCGATGTGTATTTTCTTACCCTCCAAAGTAATCACAAGGTTAGGAAGGACACTGTATGGTCGAGAGTCACACCCATCAAAGGCTTCTAGAGTGTTAGGGGACTGGTTCAAGGTAGGAGAACCAATTGCCTTCCAACAAGCAACAGACATGATGTAGGTAGAAGGACCTTCATCAATGACAATCCTATGAATGGTTTTCTCATTTATGACGACTTGAATGAGAAAGGAAATCTGATGAGGAAAACATGGAACATGGTTTTCTAGATCAAAACAAATGCGATTAGAGTCAGTTGGATTAATACCTCCAATAGCCAACAATAATTCTTTCCGCTAAGATGGATAGCTATGAAGGACCTCGAGGGTAGGCATACCTGAGGACGCCTGAGCCAAATCCTCAACAATATTATAATGCTAAGCGACATGATTTTTTGGATTGTACGAGGACATTCGCAACACACCTCAAGAAGGTGGTTGAATGGCAGAATTGGGATTAGGTTGCTCTATATGGAGAGGACCGGAACTTGATGGGATGGAGGAAGAAGGGGCACTTCCTTTCTATTTCCCTACTGTCGGGGTAGGTGTTTGATCATATTTTTATCTGGTAGCCACATTGATAGGTGTATTCATTATGAATACTTAGGAAGGTCCTAAGGAAGAGGATGACTGAGGCTAGTCTACCATTTGGGTCTATTGGGATGGAAAGGGATTTTTCAGCATAGCAGAGGTCCCTTTGAGCAAACAACTAACTTTAGATCGTCGAGGAAAATCTTTAGTATAGTGATCCTCCTCACAGATGAGGCATTGATAGTTGGGCTTTCGTTGAGAAGCATCACCAGTAGACGACTTAGGAGGGCCCAGTTTTAGGGCATCTACTTTACCCTTGCCTTTGCCTTTCATTTTACCTTTAGAGGATTTGTCCGATGTAGTAGACTTGACAACGTGAACGTCTGATGTTTTACCAGGACCAGATGAATTTGAGAGGAACAGTTGGGAGTAGTGTTTTGAGGCCAACTTCTGTTTGCAAGAAGATTTTGTGGGGGTATGGGACACTTAACCAATTACTCCATCAACAGGAGTTGTAGCTGGAGACTTTGATGCTGTGAGATCATATGATGGTTTGGCCACATCAGGTAACATATCATATAACATGCCAAATTGTTAATAGATGAGATCTAAATATTGGAAACGCGCGATGGCTTGTTCCTTAGTGACACATCCACCCATAACAATGTCCTCAACAATTTCTCTCACAAATGATCTGGTGAATCATTCGGTCAACAAGTAATGAGCAATCTCAAACTTGATCAAGTGACGCTGATGTCTCCATTCATGAATGTGATCGGAGATGTGGGTCGTGGTGTCTTTCTTGAGTGATGTTAGCAGATGGGTGCCAGTTTAGTAGCGAATTGGTAGCTAGAAATGTGTGAGAAAGGCCATAGCGAGAGTTTTAAAGTCATGATAGGTACTTCGAGGTAGTTTGATGTACCACTTGGCTGCAACACCTGTGGGAGTTCATTTGAAATGGTAGAGATGAATGGAATCATCAACGTATGAATTTTGAGGAGCACCAGAGGTGATATGTCATCACGTGGGATTGTGCATCCTCTTCCACTTTTCCTTCAAACTGTGGTCAATCACTCAAAATATTGGACAAAACCAAAGGCCAGTATGGCGAATGAAGAATATGATCATTCGTGAGTCTATACACATTTGGCAACTCCAATGTGGCCAAGAATGACAATTGGGTATTGAAAGGCATTTGAGGCTTATAAGTGAGCCAAGACTTCGGAACCCATCCTTGTTGGTAAGGATTTTGTCCCCATAGTGGAGGATTTTGTCCATATGGTATTCTATTTTTCCTCCATTATAGGTTACCTTGCCCATAGGGAGGATTTTGACCTTGATAGCTGTTACCAGGAATAGTTTCCACTCGGATGCTGCTATTCCCACTAAGATGGATGGCTATCTTAGAAACAAACAAGTAAAGTCTAATTTTGTTTTCATTTATGAAAATAGATAAGAGGAGAACCAAGGAGACCAACCTTAGTCTTGCGCTTGATTTCCTCTCCTTCCTAATAGAGTTTTGTCGCTTCTTCTTCGTTTGCCCAGCCTCAAAGAGCACCTATGGAGTCACAGCAACATACTACTATCAAAGAACAAAGATCTATATTCATAAATAACACAGGACCAGATGTGTGATAACCATACAAATGCATATATAAACAAGTACACAAGAATATGGAGGAAAACTTGAATAGCTTGATTAAGATGAAAAGTAGCAAGAGGATTACAACCATATGTTCTGACCCAGCATTATCCTCCAGCTAGAAGGCCCTTCTTCACCTCAAGTAAAGCTTAGATCACCCAACACTATGAAATTACACCAGAAAACCAACAACACTTCTCTATAAGATACAAAAATCTAGGCTATGGATCTCTGTGATGAGGGATCCATATATAGATGATTATAGGGAGGTGAGTCATCTTCTAGGGTCTTGACTAGTGTCCTCTTTCTGATAATTCATGCTTCCACTTGGAGAATGATGATCTCTTACTCATCCCTTGTCGAAAACAGAGAGGCAAGTGTCAGAGGGGAAGCTTCTGGAAGATTCCATGATCTTCCACCTCACATTTTGTCCCTGCCATTTTTCCATTCCCGACCATCGCACCCTACAGAGGAGTAATTCAGTATGCATCGCACCTTGTACACTGGGAAGGTGATATGCATCTCACCCTCTGCACTGGGTTTTCAGTATGGTCCAGTTTTGACCATTTATGAGCAGTTTTTAGTGGAGAACTTCTGGGAGATGATGTAATCAGCTGACCTTGTTCCTTTAGGTAGTGAAGCAACACTTTTAGGGACTTAGGAGCCCTTAGTTTATGGACATTTATGATTGGGGTTGAAGTGCCCAAAAATGTCTATAGCAATCACCAAGAAGAAATGGTAACTTTTCCCTTTTATAAAAATGAAATAGATCAACATCTTGATGCAGAATGTTATGATTCATCTCCTAAGTTTGAAGAAAATTTGTAGCAGCCTTGTCAGCTTTTAAGTCATCGGGAGGAAGAACTAGTAGAGTTTAGCAACCTTGATACCCAATAACATTTCCAACAAACAATGTTTTCTTCCATGAATGAAGACCAATCATATTTTCATGATGAAAGCCATGTTATATCCCATGATTTTAATGATGTTTTGCAGCAAGATTATCATTTTTCATGTGACCAAAACAAGGATGAAGACAATTTTTCAAATTTTCCTTCATGTCATTCTTCTGTTGAATTTTTGTCTCCTGAAAAAGTCTATAAAAATCAGATTTCTAAAATTGTTTGCATGGAAAATTTAGGCAGTGAACTAGTCCTTGTTGGTAGATTCTTATATATGCAAGAGGATCATATGCAAGAACTTGTTTCTCTTCACTCCTTTGAAAGTCAAAATGAACTGTCTACTGATATTTTTGAGAATGATTTTGAAACTAAAAATGTAGAACAACCAACAATAATATATGAAGCTTATCTTAATGATTTTTTTAATCAAGAAGATATGACTTTGCATATTCTTATAGATTCTTCTCCCAACCCATTTGAATCATCAATGAAGTCATATTTTGTGTTGTTTTATAGAGAATGGGTTTCGGTTTCATCTGGAATTTAAGTTACCATTATGTATAATTTTTTATTTACTTACGGAGTGTGTGAGCAAAATTCCAGTGATTGGTTGTCTCCTTTCTTGGCTTCATTGAAAATTTCATATCTCTTGAGTGAGCAGGTTATTCAACAGTTTAGTGTAGATAACAATATGTAGTTTTGGTTTTCAACAATGAGGTTTTCAATATTGTTTTTAGTTTGCAGAATATTTGGTTGTAAGAGAAAGTACAAGTTTTAGAATAGGTTTCCACTTTGAGTTTTATTTTGCATTTGGTTTCAGTTGTAGTGGTTTCAAGGCATATCATGTTGCAGGTTTAGGATCACCCCAATGGTTAGGCACATGGTCTATGGTGTTCATGGCACCTCACAGGGAGGATACCATCCCCATTGGAGCCTCTGTTAGGATACTATATTATAGGAATCTTTGCCATTTCAGTCTTTCTATTCATTTGAGGTCGAAGGAAGGAGAATTGCATGTCTGCAAGTTCAAATTGTTCCACAAGCTGGAGGATGCTGCGAAACTGAGGAAATCACTGCGCATTTCAAAGAATTTTCAAGATGGTTGTGAGTAAGGTATTCTCTCATTTCTATAAGAATTTTTGTGTTGTACGAACCCTAGTTCATATTGTCAAGCCGATGAAAGGCCTTTAAATTCCCTCCAACCATCTTAAGCTATGATGTTGTAGTGTTACAGAAGTTGTTGTGAATATGATAAGGGAGATAGTGTTTTGGAGGCTTGCTTTTAGTTTTGGGGTTGTTTTATATGTTCATAAGCTTCACATGACATTCCAAGACAACCTATCAGTTTCATTTTGTCAAAGATAGGCTGCAAGTATATAGAACTTGGAATGTTGCACAAGTTGTTGTGAAACTATTAGAAGCATTAGGGTTTAACTAAAACTCAATTTTTTGGCATTATTTTTGTGTGTGGGAACTTAAAAAAGGTTTACAATGGTGGAAACATCATCAGTGATCCATTTTTTCTCAACCAAAGTTCAAGCATGTGATTAAAGCCATGCAAATATAGGTCGTTGTGAAAGTGTGTTGCAGAAATGTATTTTCAACATATCTCATAAACCCTATACCCATTTTCCCTGAGCATTTTACAGTAGATGCATGGAGATGAGATTAATAAACTCAGTTAATTTCATCCCAAAATTATTCATTGTTTTCGAGAAATAAGTTATTGTCACCTACAACCATTGGTTGATTGTCTCGAAATCTGTGAGTAAGATTTGGCTCAAATTATTTTTGAAGAAGAATTATGATGATATTAACCTCATGTATAAATTTCAACTCCATCAGACTCACCATTTGGGAGATATTCAAAAAACGTAGTTGTTGTGCAAAGGCGACAGGGGAGACATTGCGTTTTTTATAGTTTCACTTCAAAATCGGTTTCTGGCCTAAGGGAGATGAATTTTGAAAATGTGAAAGATTTTTTTTCCAAGTAGAAGATAAATTACAATAACCTCCTTCCATTTTGTAATAGGTGTCCCATATTGGAAGATTAAGATGAATCTTTACAACCTATTTTTTAGGTTTTGTTATTTCATGTTTTTGACATGATCTTTGGGTACAAATTTTGAGGAGGTGGAGAAGAATTTGTAAAAACTAATAGAGTTTTTTGTCAAGAATAATATTTTATACAAAAAACTACTTAGGTTTTATAATGCCTATCATTAATCAAGAGATATGATCTGATTGTTCGTTGTTATTTTTAGAAATTTGGTCTCTGTTTTCCAGAAATTTGGTTTCTACATTTAATGTAACTGACTCTGTATTTGGGAAATAGTTGAACATGGCCCCTAAGTATAGGGATGAGCTAATTTTATTTATTTTTTTATTTTTAGGGTGCAAAGGTTGGTTGGTCAGATTGGACTAAAAGAGACTTTGTGTGCATTGTATTTTTGAATATTATTTCTAGTGAATGAAAGGCATATGGTGATTGCAGGGATTCCTGGGTCAGAGCTTGGTGGTGTTGTTCTTATTTCATGTTGTAATTTTGTCTTATGTTTTTACATCTCTTGAATGTATGTCTTCATTCTTGGAAGAACCAGATGTTTAATTCGAAATTCATCCAAAAGATGCTCTGATTTAGTTTTACCAAGTAGCCTATGTTTTCCTCTTAAAGCAACATTTAGAATTCATCTATAGTTTTGATGCTCTATGTGTTGTTTCCACCTTTCTTACAATTACCATCCTACAATGATTTAAACTTGATTCCATCACCAAGACTGCCTACCTTGCCCCTCTGGAAAATCTCTTTCTTTCTTCATCATCTCATTGGACAAAATATAAATTTGACATGACTTCATGCCCAATGGATATGCCTCTTTTCTCATCAACAATTTTTTTTTAAACAAAACTTATTTAATATTATACCTAGCCTAATATTACATTACTTGAGAAACCTAAGTGAGAGATCCCTCTCTAAAGCTATAAGGGATAGATTTTGGCCTAGAAGTAGTTTTTGGTTACCTCTAAAATTTCTCTCTTCAGCCTAGGGAAATTTGCAAAGTGATAACGTTCTTGCATCATTGTCGAGTAGCAAAAGTTTCCATATTGCCTGGGAAATATCATCAAAATTTCAAATTCGATTGCTAATGGTGGATATAATTTAGACACATGAAGTTTGTCCCATTCCCCTAGTGACTCCAATCAAGTTTCAACCTGATCCAAAGACACCATTGGAAGCAAGATCCATAAAATAGAGTTTTACTAGAAATTCTATTCGCCGAAAATGAATTCAGATGCAAGATATGCTCCTTTAAATAGAGATAGCCTTCCAAGTTTTCAAAATCGCATGCCTCATGTATATTGACAAACTTATTTTCCAAAATTCAAAGATCAAGTAGGATATTATGTTGCTCTTCACTTGGTTAAATTTCACATGCATGTTCGTAGACTTAAGGTTTAATTTCATGAAGACTACTTGATGAAGATGTTCATGGCTTGCTTGGAGGAAAAATTGAGATATTGGTATGAAGGTTTGCCACATGGTAGCTTGTATTCCCTTAAATATTTTCATTTAGTAATTTTGAGAAATACAAAGAATATCATCCTTCTTTGTCATTGGTTGAGAATTGTTGTGACCATTTTGAGGATTTGTTCAAAATCTATAAAATTCTTATGGTGATGAACAGTTCATGGATGAAGAAATCCTGGACGCTTTGTACGAGAACCCTTTTCATCACCAAGAAGAAATGGTAACTTCTCTCTTTCTTGAAAATGAAATAGATCAACATTCTGATGCAAAAAGTTGTGATTTGTTTCCTGAGTTTGAAGAAAATTTTCAATAGTCTTGTTAGTTTTTAAGTGACTAGGAAGAATAACTAGTAGAGTTTAGCATCCTTGATACACAAGAACATTTCCAACAAACAATGTTTTCTTTTGTGAATGAAGACCAATCAGATTTTCATGATGAGAGCCATGTTACATCCCATGTTTTTAATGATGATTTGCAGCAAGATTGTTAGTTTTTATGTGACCAAAATAGGGATGAAGATAGTTTTTAAAATTTTCCTTAATGTCATTCCTCTACTTAATGTTTGTCTCATGAAAAATTCTACGAAAATCGGATATCTAAAATTGTTTGCATGGAAAACTTAGGTAGTGAACTAGTACTTCTTGGTAGCTCCTTACATATGTGGGAGGATATTGTGCAGGAACTTGTTTCTCTTCACTCTTTTGAAAGTCAAAATGAATCATGTTTTGATGATTTTTAGAGTGATTTGAAACTAAGAACATAGAACAACCAACAATAATATATGAAACTTCTCTTACTATTTTTTTCAGCAAGAGGAGATGACTTTGCATCTTATTCAATATTCTTTTGCTAACCTATTTGAATCATCAGCGAAGTCATATTTTGTGTTGTTTATAGAGCATGGGTTTCAGTTTCATCTCGAATTTAAGTTTCCATTATGTATCATTTTTTGTCTGCTTATGGAGGGTGTGAGCAGAATTATAGTGAGTGGCCATCTCCTTTCTTGGCTTCACTAGAAATTCCTTATCACTTGAGTGAGTAGGTTATTAAGTAGTTTGGTGTAGATAGTATTGTGTAGTTTTGGTTTTTAGCAGTGAGGTTTTCAGCATTGTTTTCAATTTGCAGAATAAGTTGGTTGTAAGAGAAAGTACAAGTTATAGAACAAGTTTCCATTTTCAGTTTCAGTTTTCATTTGGTTTCAGTTGCATTGGTTTCAAGGGAGATCATGTTGCAAGTTTGGTATCATCCCAATGGTCAAGCACATGGTCTACGGTGTTCATGGCACCTCACAAGGAGGATGTCATGCCTACTGGAGCTTATGTTAGGATCATATATTATAGGAATATTTTTCATTTCAGTCTTTCTATTCATTTGAGGTCAAAGAAAGGAGCATTGCATGTCTGCAAGTTCAAATTGTTGCACAAGCTGGAGGATGTTGTGAGTCTGAGGAAATCGTTGTGCATTTCAAATAATTGTCGAGACGGTCACAAGTAAGGGATTCTCTAATTTATCTCAGATGTTTTGCGTTGTATGTACCCCAGTTCATCTTGTCAAGCTAATCAGAGACCTTTATATTCCCTCCAACCATCTTAAGTTATGATGTTACACTGTTGTGAAAGTTGTTGCGAATACGCTAACAAAGGGAGATAGTGTTTTAGAGGCTTGCTTTTAGTTTTGGGGCTATTTCATAGGTTCATAAGCTTCACAGGGACATTCTTAGATGACCCATCAGTTTAATTTTGTCAGAGATACATTAGGGGAATTTTTAGGTCTAAATTGTGCCTCCTATGGAAATTATAAAATAATAGTGGAAATAATAAAATAATATTATATTACATCATCAAAGTTTAGAGGGAATAAAGAAAAAACTATTTTTTCAACTCTTACTTTCAACATATCGCCTTATGGGTTTACTCAAATTTCAAGTGGAAACACACGTTGGATGTAGAATTTGACTCCTCATCCAAGGAGTACCCATGTTTGATACTTTCGATGGACCCTGCTACACGAAAAATGAGAAACACATGAAAATTGTGATTGTAATCACATTTTTCATGTATTTCTCATTTTTCATGTAGCAGGGTCCATCAAAAGTATGAAACTTGGGTACTCCTTGGATGTGGAATTAAATTTTGCATCCAACAAGTACTCTCACTCGAAATTTGAATAAAACCTTAGGGAGATAAATTTAAAATACGAGTTGAAAAAGTAGGTTTATTATTTTATTATTTTTTATTATTTTAACTTTTTTACTCCAAAAATGGTGAATCATCCTCCATGGTTGACATCATCATATTTAATCCTATTGGTTCTTATAACGTTTATTTTGGTTGTACATTTTTCTTAGGAGGCCTATTTTATACCTCAAAATTCCCCTAATGAGGCTACAAGTATGCATAACTTGGAATGTTGCACAAGTTATTGCGAAACTATCAGAAGCATTAGGGTTTAATTAAAAATCAAATTCTTGGCATTATTTTGTGGGCGGGAACATAAAAAAGGTTTACTATGGTGGCAACATCATCAATTGTCCATTTTTGCTCAGCCAAAGTTCAAGCATGTGATTAAATCCATGTAAAGGCATGTTGTTGCAAAAGTGTGCTCTGCAAACACATTTTCACCATATCTCTTAAACCCTATACCTAGATTCCCTTAAATGTTTACAGTAGATGCATGGGTTTGAGATGAATAAACTTACTTAATTTCAGCCCAAAATTATTCACGGTTTTCGAGAAACAAGCTATTGTCATCTACAACCATTTTTGGATTTTCTCGAAATCAGTGAGTCAAATTTGGTTGAAATTGTTTGTGGAGAATAATTATGATGATATTAACCTGATGTATAAATTTAAGCTCCATCAGACTCACCATTTAGGATATATTCAAAAAATACAATCATTGCACAAAGGAGGCAAGGGAGATGCTATAGTTTTAATAGTTTCACTTCAAAATCGGTTTCTGGCATAAGGGAGATGAATTTTTAAAACGTAAAAGAGGTTTTTTTCAAACATGTGATAAATTACAATAAATTCCTTCTATTTTTTAACAAGTATCATTTATTGGAAGATTCAGATGAATCTTTACAACCTATGTTTTAGGTTTTGTTGCTTCATTTTTTTTTCATGATATTTGGGTGAATATTTTGAGGAGCTTGATAACAATTTGCAAAAACTGAGAGAGGTTTCTCTCAAGATAATATTTTATACAAAAAACCCCTTCAATTTTGTAACACCTATAATTAATCAATAGATATGATCTAATCGTTGACTATTATTTTTAGAAATTCAGTCCCTATTTTCCAGAAATTCAGCTTCTAAATCTAATGTAACTGAATCTATCTTTGGGAAATAGTTGAGCTCGACCCCATAAGTCCATGGATGAGGTAATTGTATATATTTTGTGAGTTTTAGTGTGCAAAAGGTTGGTTGGTCAGATTGGAGAGAGAGACTTTGTATGCATTGTAATTTCTAAATATTTTTGCCAATGAATGGAAGACAGAAGGTGGTTTGCAGATATTCTTATGTCAGATCTTGGTGGTATTATGCTTCATTCATGTTGTAAGTTTTTATTTTTATTTTTTTACATCTCATGAATGTATGTCTTCGTGCTTGTAAGAACCATATGTTTAACTCAGAATTCATCCAAAGGATGCTTTGATTTAGTTTTACCAAGTAATCTATGTTTTCCTCTTAAAGCCACATTTAGAATTAATCTTATGTGACACATTCCAGGTACATATATATGAAATTTTTGACTCTTATAGTCAAATTTTACATTATTTATATTAATAAGTTTGTATCAGATTTGATTTATATTAATCATTTCATGATAACATGCATGCACAACCTAGCTACACATGTGAGCTTATGAGGTCATCTGAGGGGGCAGTTGACTAGCCAATGTAGTCTCCTCTATTGCATGTTTCCATGGCTCAGTCTTCTCCAGCTCCACCTCCACCTCATAACACTCATGGACTAACAATTGAGGTGAATTTTTTTGTTTTTAAGATTTCAACATTTTCTTTTTTTAAGTTTCATGTATGCATGCTAATTAATCTGTAGGCTAATTATAATTTGTCTTTGTCATTGTGTACACAAGCCCAGATGTAGAGGGGTGTCGATGCTACAGTTATGTGGACACACAAGTGGGATGATAGGTATTGATGCATTGAGCCACAGACAGGGCAAAACCAAACCCGGATTGATCAGTCCCCCATCCCACCTGACTTCCATTTGCACCTGATTGAGTCACAGGTAGGGTAGTATTTAAATGCATACTTCAAAATCATTTATTTCCATATTGTTTATATTTGTACAAATAATGTTTTAATTAATTTGAATTGAAATGTGTTATATTGTAGTACCAGATTATGGATGCTCACTCTATGCAATGGAACACACATAAGAGTCCTAGAAGCGATACTTTCGAGAGTGGATCGGAGATAGTCTATGTATTTTCAGGCCCATTTCATAGGGCATATTCACATGTAATGTACAAACTTTGTATATGTTCATACATTAATAGTTTATCGATGCATGAACATTATTTTAATTCATGGATTCTTATTATATCAGTGTGTGGATGTTCATGTGTATAATGTAATTTGTATATATTTTCATATGGATAGTTTATTATCATACATAGCTAACAAGATAACAATTTTTACTTCTCAAGGAATAAACTAAGAAAATAAGTACAATCTTAGACTATGATTCAAGTCATTTTGTTACTTAAAATGAACTAAAATATATGTTCATGATTAAATTAAAATATAGGAATATGATTGAAATACATTTTAAATTCAATTTTAAAAAATGCCTTCAACTACTAATGTTCAACTAATAACTTGTTTTATTAAATTTTATTTCTTTTGAGGTCATCTACAACAACTTAGTAATAACACATTATAAGTCATATGTATTGGAATTTAATATACCAAAAAAATAATTAATGATATATTTTTAGATAATTTTATATAATTTTATGAACATTCCTAAATTTAGTTGGCTATCAAATGTTTCAATCAATTCCTTAACTTAAGGCATTCAATTAAGAACATTCAAGAAGTAAATTTTTACAAAATAACAATTTTTAATTCTAGTTTCATAGACTAGGGAAATAAATACAATATTACTATGATGCAAATCATTTTAACACTTAAAATGAATTAAAATATATCATGTACATCAATTTAATATTGAATTTCTAGAAAGTGTATTTTAAAGTAGCCAATGTATGTTAGTTTAAACAATTAATGATATGTTTCTATAATTTTATGCACTTTCCTAAATTTACTTGTCTATCCAAGTATTTCATTGTCAATTTTTTATCTTAAGACCTTCAATTAAGAACATTCAAGAAGTAAAATTTTACAAAATAGCAATTTTAGTTGTCATATTGGCTTGTAGAAGGTTTCTTTTAGTCCACAATCAATGTATGTTAAAAATTACAATGATTTTAATTTAGATGTCAAGATGTAAACTACTAATAAATTTTATTTGATTTTATTTCTTTTGAGGTTATCTAAAAGGGCTTTTATATATTATATATATATATATATATTATATTATATATATATATATAATATATATATATATATATATATATATATTATATTGTTACATTCAAATATGAAGCATGTGTTTAACTCTTTCCATGTTTTATATCAAATTGATACATGACATATTTATTATTAATAACATAAAAATATTTCAATGTTCTTCATAACCTAGATTGTTGAATTTCTATTTTAAGTAAAATGGACCATATCAACTTGGTTTTTATATACTGAAATTGATTTTCTTGAAACAAAATATGTATGATATGTATATAAATCTATAAAATTTATTACATGCTCAACATGGATACTATACATATGACATTTAAAAAATTTAGGATGACAAAGTTTAATAAACTCTAAATCTAAATCCCTATTCATTCTAAAGCACCTCCTTGAAATTTGGTGTACTTTAGAAACTTAAGCGCCTACATAAAACTAAATCTGATATAACATATATCTACACCATTATGAAACCATCCTAGATAAGAGGGAAACATTTCTCTATTCAAAATTACAAAATTACAAAAGTATTCAACCGTCACATTTATAGATTACAACAAACATACATTCGAGATCTCTTGTACTATATTAGATTACACTTGATTGCTATAGACTCATCTTTAGAGCTTGTCATTTTCATCATCTACTCATCTCGTCAATGGCTCATAGGAATGCAAGTCTCCATAATACGTTCATGGTCTGATTCTATCATCATCCATCTCCTTGGTTCAACTTTGTTTGTTTTGATTTCTATGAGATTGATCTGAGATGTTATGACTAGATGACTGTATTGACAAGATATATATATTCAGGCATAAAATCTCTATAAAAAATGTGAGCATTCTGTTTTTAACCTTTTCAAAAAAATGGCCCATCACAACCATGTCAACAATTTGGTATGTGAATTGTCCATCTTCATATGGTCTCACCAAAGTACTTTTCACCTATGTGCATCGCATCAAATATGTTTGCTTAGGGGGTACTGACTCAGGTTCAGCGTTAGCTGCACCAAACAAAACCCTACTCTATTGGCCCTTTCAGAATCAACCCACTTTAACGCGAACTAAAGTCTCACTCGAAGCAGTATGGGGGGATGCCGGAACCAGGTTTCCACATCCAAAGATCAGTGTGATGCCTTTTTATGCCTAGATTTGCCTCCACACAAATCTATAAGCCCTTAGGGATTGGTACTATAACTCCCTTCAGATGGCCCCTAGACCTCCGTGAAGGTCGACGATTAGTTTTTTGTAGACCATGAATAGTCGAATTACCTACTTACATGCACCATAATTTATCCTTAGATTAGAATCTACTCATATCTACTTAAGTGCTTGATAAACGTAGCATAATGAATTATGGTCTTCGCATAAATACTTAACATGTATTGTGTTCAATTAATAGGACTTATCTAGTATATTCGTGCATCAATACATCATTAGTTCATAAATACATTATCTCATCCAAACATATATCAAAAACATAAAAAACCGAAGGAAATAGATAAAACATATGAATTTCTCCAAAAGTCTTCTTTATTGATCTTAAGTATAAGGTTACAGACTCAAAACTTCCCTACGCACTCAGTTGTAGGGGTCTGCGCACTTAGCTACGGACACTACTTTAGGCCTCTATGCACACAGCTGCAGAGCCTTTTTCTCCCCTAAGACTTACTTCTCTGTTCTAAAACTCTAAGAATGCATTCGTTTTACCCGTAGACAAAAGAATAGATCTGCCTTAGACTCTCTAAGACACACCTATTTATAAAATCCCATGGTCAACAAACCAAGGGTAGATCTCAAAACTGACTCAATATATTACATAAATGATGGTAAAATGCTTTTTGACTCCTATCTACCTACATGCTCCGCATCCACAATTCACGAAGACTTTACATTTTTTGTCAACATTTACATCAAAACTTGGGTTTTTAACCCAAAACTGACCCAGGGGACCCCAACACAAATGTCATGACTCACCCTTGAGTCACTCGGCTAACATGGTGATCTTACTGCAAAGATCCCCCAGCTCTACTTGCACAACTGCTACTGTAGTAGCACTCTATGTAGTTGTCTACTTCACTTGTTCGATGAGCTGCTCCGTAGCTGATCCTTCATCAGCCAACTTGATATTCTTTTATGTGAGTTGCAAGTTTGTCAACTTCTCTTGAATTTTGTTTGTGGCTTGGCAGGCTTCTTCCAACCAAGGACCCAACATGGCTTAAGCATTGCTTCTTTTTTTCTGAGCTTCTTCCCCTCCTGCAACTTAGCGAGGTATTGCACTGTAGCAATTGAGCGTCTCGTCACCCTAACCTCACCATACTGCTTTTGGAGCTTGCGGATCTTTGTGTTCAATATCTGCATGTTGGGGTCTTCTTGCAAGGTCATCACCAACTCCATTTCTTGTTTAAAGAATGTTGTACAGTCAATGACTGCAACAACCACAGTAGCCATCCCTTCCTTGATGGCTTCTCCACGTTGTGACCTCAGGTGGAGTTGAGGGCTGTGATTTGAGATGTAGCTCGGTGATTTTCATGTTGAGCTCAAATTGAACTCTTTCTACCTCTTCTTTACACCACAGGTGCATGCAGCTAGTTTCCATATCTTGGCCTTAGGTGGTGTGTCCTCAGCTATGTGGAACTCTAGTACTATTTGATCTGAGTTGACTGAACTCCCAGATTTAACCAAAATATTTTTATTTCGTGATGTGATTATAATTTCACTTAAAACAACATAAAGGAACATATATGCATGTTGTAAAGAAGAAGGAACATGACAAGAATCAGCAACATAAAACACAAGACATTGATAACAGAGTTCATCCAAGAGGGACTACGTCTCTGGGCCCCAATGTCAAGATGGTGCAGGCCATTAAATTAAGTGTTGGAAAGAGTGATGATGTACATGCATGTGTTTTCTATATCATACAGGGAATGATATAGAAACTCTCATTCAGGAACTCTCATTCAAAAAGGACTCCTATCAGCATGACATAATTTGAGGTATGTTAATAATGAGCATCCCGCCAACATGGCATCAAAGGGATCTCAATAAAAACATGACAACAAGTACATCTCACATCAAGAAAAAAATAATATCCCACATCAAACATCAAAAAACGATCTATACAGCGTAATGTATCTCAAGCAAAGAGACAAAGAAGTACATGATCACACTACATATACCTCACATCAAGGAGTTATCTGAAGAAGAGGATGATAAACTGTTTGATCTAGATGTACCATCAATCTTGTGGCGTCGAATCTCATGGAAATGATTACACACACATGAATGCTGATATCTACACTCCACTTTGAAAAATGGCTGAAAAATAGAATGATCAAATGGAAAATCTGATTGCACCATCAAATTTGTGGCATTGAATAGTGTAAAATTGACTATCAAATTTATGAATTTTGACAAAGTGAAAAAATGGGGCTACATGAATATTTTAGATTCCCCCTAGATTCCTCAAAGATTCCCTCCTCTGGGTCATCTAAAGATCTACTTCTCAAATCAAAATTTTGTCTATGCCATCAAGATCATGTCACTCAGAGGTGTAGGGTCGACATAAATTTTTTCCAATTTGGACTCTAGCAAAATTTTGTTCTCCTGAAAATTTGGCTCAATCATGGTTCCGCCTGCTCTTTTCTAGGATCATGGTTCCACCTACAAAATTAATTAAAAAATACATGTGTCGGTTTCCACATTCTCCTTGGCCTTTGCACACTCAGAAAATGAGGGTTTATATAACATTGGGTTGGTGGAACTCCCAATGGAGTCGGTTTGGCGCGTTGGTAATTTGGGAAATTTGTTAAGGGGAGGTCAGGGGATCAAATCCCACCTCCCCACAAAATCCACATATATAATTTTATTTTTTTTAAGGCGCATTGTTAAATTTAAATAGAGTTTTTTTTTGTGCGCGTTTGGAACCGTGTTGACATTAATGCATAAAACATTAAATAGAGCAATAGAATTTTGGGTTAGAAACATATTAAATGGGTGTAGTTTATTTTTTGTAACCATGTGCGTTGATTGGTTGGATTTTAAAATAGAGCAGAGGTTGGTGTATTGATGTGGGTTCCTGAGTGGTGGGCCAGCCATTCCGGCCAAGTGGGTTTGAACCCCACCACCCACGGTTTGTTAACAACATATATTAAGTGGAGGTTGGGTGTGGGTCGGGTCCACTGGAGGTGGCCCACACACAACCCATATATAACATATATTTAAGACAATGTGGGGTGTTTGGGGAGCCGATGGGGGTCATGGCCCATCGGTGATATTAAAAATTTGTTTCTATAATATATTTTTGGATCCGACGGGGGTGGCGGGGGTCATGGCCTGCCACCTAAATTAATATTTATTTCTTATTTTTTATTTTTATAGCATAATAGATTTTTTTCAATTTTGTCTAAGATAGGGGATATTAGACAAATTAATTACCCAATAAATTCTCCCACTTTCGGGAGCTAGATTTCATGCCCCAGGGTTGGTCAAATTGTAGGACACTTAAACCTAGTTCACAACCCAACTTTGACCAAACATTTGACTGGCTCATTCTCCCTCATACAAGCTTGCATTTGAGTGTCATTTGCACCATTGATATTAAGGCGGCGAGCCGATCTAGTGTTGGTTTGGGAGTAATTTGACCACTTTGAATTTCCCCTTTATGAGTCCTCTAGGACTTCTACATGTGTCTGGAGCCACCTGGATCAATCCTCCCCACTGAGGAGTTTTTGGTCCTCCAAAAGAATGAAAAATAATTTGCATCTTCTTTGTACCTCGTCAGCACTTAGAAATGTCTAATAAGTCACCCTTCCTTCTCATTCACCTTTGTCCTTTGGAGCCATAAGCGATGAGCCGAAACCTACAACCTCTACAAACCTATTGTACAATTCTACAAATTACATGCTTAACTTACAAGACCGACTAATGGCCCAAGAATCCCATACTTGCCATGAGTTTATAACACATACTCGGTGGTTAGGTTTACATCAAGATGGAAACAATACCCCAGCTATGAAAACAAGGCCAAAATATCATTGTTTCTACAACAAGTGATAGAAAACACATCATCACTGCAACACATGATCTACAAAAATAAGGCCAAACACTATTGTTTCGTTGATAAGTGATGGAAACACAACATCACTTTCACAGTTTAAAATGAAACTCAAAATAAGACCAGACATCATTGTTGCTTAACAAGTGATGGAAAACACATCATCACTTTTATATTTTAAAATGCAACAAATGATTTTCAAAATCACAATCATGACAAGCTAACATATCTAGAAACCATTTTTCACTTATCGATGAGAATAGGTCATCCCCCTGTGGTGGTTTTTCTTGTCGAAAAATTGTTTCACCTAGTTCATGCACCAATGCTTTGTCTTTAAGGCACTGCTCTAGATGGAGCCTCCAACAAGTGGCTCTTTGATGGCCACCTCTATTGCAATGACTGCAATACATCTTCTTCCTCCAAATTTGCTTAACATGTTTCTCTTCCTGTTGTTGAGAGGGCCTTTCATGCCTCATCTTTTTTGTGTTGCTATTCTTTTCCAACACTTAGAAAATGTATGGTTATGCAATCCATAAAAGGTACATGTTTTTCGATGCCTTGATTTATGTCCATCATTAACAACATGATTATAATTGAAATTAACATTCGAATATTGAGACTAGTTATACATTTTCTCGCCATCTCTGGTGTAAGTATGCAGATGATAGCTTGCCTTAGCTCCTTCCCTGCAATGGGTACTACCATGGGATGATGGGGATGTGTTCCCATCATTCTCTTTCCTTGACAAATTTGACGATGTCTTGGAAGAATCTGACACCTTCAAGCATTCTCCCTAGGTGTATCTCAAGCCTACAAATTGAGGTCTCTCCACAACCTCCAATAGTTGAGTTATGCCTTGTTTATTAACACCAAGTTATTTTTCCTCCTTGTACCTCATCCCAGTAAGGAGCCTCATGTTTTTCTGTGATTTCAATCTCCAAATATCCAACATAAATCATACTATGTGAAGACGAAACTGAAAGGAAATCAACATCCTTTACCTCCACTGTCGAGTTAGAAAGAGCTAATGAGGGCTTCTCATCATCTGTTGTTGGTGGTTCGATAGCTGTCTTAGCACATTCCCCAGCTTCCTTTCTAACATACCCAAGTCTTGCCTGATGGGGTAATGCTTCTCCCTTGATGGGGTTGACAATGCCTTGGCCATTAATGCCCAAGCCTTTTCCTTCATACCCCATTTTCTTCAACAGTTTGGAGCCAATTCCTATGGTATGATTTTCAAAAATAGCGAAATCATCATCAGGAAACATACATGAATTCGAAGAATTGTTTTTTACCTCACATGGGTCACGCTGCAACTTTTCCAAGTCCTTGTCCTTAGCTTGCAGCTATCGTAAAAAACTTTGTTTCTCCTCTTTCTCTTCCTGTAGAAGCATCTTCAATTCAGTGTTCTCTGCTTGAAGACTCTGGTTGTTGCGCTTCAGTTCTTCCAGGGCCTCTTCCATGGCTCGCAATAGAATCTCCAATTGCTCCTTTTCCTCTGTCTCTTTTTGTAGAGCTTCATACATTATTTCCACCTTTTCGAAAATTATGAGCATGGTCTCGTACATTGCTTTGTCATCTTCCATCGTTCCACGTTCCATTGTTCATGCTCACAATTCACATCCATGCAACGACCGCTCTAATACCAAACTTGATCCTAGTTGACTCAACTCCTAGATTTAACTAAGATCTTTTTCTTTCATGATGTGATTATAATTTCATTTAAAATAGAATAAAGGAACATATATGCATGATGTAAAGAAGAAGGAAAATGACAAAAATCAACAACATAAAACACAAGGCATTGATAACAGAGTTCTTCCAAGAGGGACTACGTCTCCAGGTCTCGATGTCAAGATGGTATAGGCCACTGCATTAAGTGTTTGAAAGAGTGATGATGTACATGCATGTGTTTTCTCTATCATACAAGGAATATGCCCTCATGCAGGAGTGGCTCTATAGGAACTCTCATTAAAAAAGGACTCCTATTAGCATGACATAATTTCATGTATGTTACTAATGAGCATCTCGCCAACACGACATCAAAGGGATCTCAATAAAAACATGACAACAAGTACATCTCCCATCAAGAAAAAAAAAGGATCCCACATCAAACATCAAACAGGGATCCATATAACATAATGCATCTCAAGCAAAGACAAAAAGAAGTACATGATCGCACTACATATATCTCACATTAAGGATTTATCTGAAGAAGAGGTTGATAAACTGCTGGATCTAGATGTACCATCAATCTTTTGGCATCGAATCTCATGAAAATGACTACTCACACATGAATGTTGACAGCTGCACTCCACTTTGAAAAGTGGCTGAAAAATAGAATGATCAAATGAAAAATCTGATTGCACCATCAGATTCATGGTGTTGAATAGTGTAAAATCGACTGCCAAATTTATGAATTATGACAAAGTGAAAATCTGGGGCTACAGGAATCTTTTAGATTCCCCCTAGATTCCTCAAAGATTCCCTCCTTCGAGTCATCTGAAGATCTACTGCTCAAATCAAAATTATGTCCACACCATCAGGTTCATGTCATTGAGAGGTGTAGGATCGACATAAAGTTTGTCCAATTTGGACATTGGCAAAACTTTGCTCTCTTGAAAATTTGGCTCAATCATGGTTCCGCCTGCCCTTTTCCAAGATCATGGTTCCACCTGCAAAATTAATTAAAAAATACACGTCTCAGTTTCTGCAGTCTCCTTGGCCTTTGTGCACTGAGAAAATGAGGGTTTATATAATGTTGGGTCGGCAAATCTCCCAATGGAATCAGTTTTGCGCGTTGGTAATTTGGGCAATTTGTTAAGTGGACGTAGGGATCAAATCCCGCGTCCCCACAGAATCCGTATATATAATTTTGTTTTTAAAATGTGCATTGTTAAGTTTAAACATATTTTTTTTAGGTGCATTTAGAACCATGTTGACATTAATACATAACCCATTAAATAGCGTAGTGAAATTTTGGGTTAGAACATATTAAATGGGTGTAGTTTGTTTTTGGTAACCGTGTGCGTTGAGTGGTGGGCTGGCCATTCCAGCCGGGCGGGTTTGAACCCCACCACCCATGGTTTTTTAACAACACATATTAAGTGGAGGTTGGGTGTGGGCCGGGTCCACCGGAGGTGGCTCGGCCACAACCCATATATAACATATTTTAGATATAATGTGGGGTGGTTGGTGGGCCGACGGGGGTCATAGCCCATCGGCGATATTAAAAATTCATTTTTATAATATAGTTTTGCATCCGATGGGGGAGGTGGGGGTCATGGCCCACCACACAGATTATTATTTTTTTATTTTTTTATTTTATTTTTTATAGCATAATAGATTTTTTTATTTTATTTTGTATAATATAGGGGATATTAGACAAATTAACGACCCAAAAAATTCGCCCACTTTTGGGAGCTAGATTTCATGCCCCGGGGTTAGTCAAATTGTAGGACTCTTAAATTTGGTCCACAACCCAACTTTGACCAAAAATTTGATTGGCTCATTCTCCCTCATACAAGCTCGGATTTGAGTGTCATTTTCACCGTTTGAATCAGGGCGATGAGAACTTCAATCTAGTACTGGTTTGGGAGAAATTTGACCACTTTGAATTTTGCCCCTTTCTAAGTCCTCTCGGACTTCTGCCTATGTTTGGAGCCACCTAAATCATTGTTATTCATGCCTCTACAACCACGGTGGCCAACTAGGAGCTCTGCACCTAGATATTATCCCTTTCTTCAAGGCATGCGTCTTCTCGGCAAAAATTTGTTCATTGTTTACCTAGTACTCACTTATTAAACTGAGAGCGTGTTGCTCCCAAGCTCTCAATTCCACCATCACTCCTATCTACAGCACATGAAGAAATTCATTGGGGAGGGCTGCAATAATGAGACTAATGTTCTTTAGGGTACTTATGATGATCTTTTCATTAGCCGATTCCGCGCTCAGGGACCCTTCTGGCAAAGAAACTGTTCTAAGGTCCACTGTCCTTACTAGTTCCGTAGCCTGACTTCTCCCTGGTGCTAGGCTCATCTGTGTGGCTCTCACTTGACTTGTGCCCACATGTATTTTGTTAGTTTGGATCTGCAGTTCATGCAGATCCTTCTCGACATTTCCCAACGAATGCATGTATTGTTGCTCAAATTATTGCAACAATTCGATCGTAGTGTCATGCACCTTGTCACCAATCTCATCAAGATCACCCTCTATCAAGGTGATGGAATCCATCTGTGTTTTATCCAAATTCATGTTTTTGTGGGAACCATGCTGGTGTTGCCATTCTCTGCACTTCCTTAGCCTAATTGGGGTGCTCTTCCCCTCATCGCCACACCACGCTAAGCAAACTATTCCTCGATTTCGGGCGAAGGGGATTTTTCGCTTTTCTCGAAGTCGCACTATCCTTGTTCAACCAATTCCTTTGCAGTGTGCTCCTCCTCCATTCAATCCTTTTCTTTTGCTTCCTTATTCTATTACACGGCCAACTTCTATGCCACCTATTTTAATGCATCCTTCCATTTCTTCTCAGTAGATCTCCTTGCGCCTTTGTTGGTGCCTGCATCTAAGTCCAATAGGGTGTGCCAATTTTCCAGCCAGCACTTGATCACTTCCTATATGGCATCATCAGTGACCAAATATGGCAAATCAAACCACTTCTGTTGCGGGTCCTCCCATGCCCAAGCGTAGACATGGTGAAAATCTACCTTGAACTTAGCATACACTGACAACTACTCATACAAGGTTGGGGACAACCTTGGGTGCTAGTTAATGGCCAAGCGGAAGCTCACTTCCATCAATACCCAAAAAATATTCGTTTTGGTGACCCACATGGGGTCCTTGGTGGCCCAAAGGGAGGCAAACTACGCGACCTCCTGCAATCCTACCTTCAATGGAGAAAATTGGCTGTCCTTCGATAGATCCCATGCGACAAGCACAATGGAGAGAAGCAACCACACATAGTCGAAGGGCTTGCTCTCATCTTGGACCTCACGGCAATTTGTAAGAAATTCACTACATAAATACCACGACCAGTTAAACTACACACCCTCTGCACATTATGCAGCCAACGATATCACAAGCGTCAAAGCCTCATATTTGGGTGGAAATCTGCACCATGGGATTGTTGATGGATGTGATGGAATAGTCGCGCAACTTCTTGGTAAGCTCAAACTTATTTTTCATCTTCTCTGCAAAGTCTTTCTCACCTATCTTTCTGCCAAACTCCTTGGCCATATTCAAACCCTCATGCAATAGGTGTGTGATCTTGTGGATGAGCATATCCATGATGGGTATAGGCGCACTAAGCCATAAGCACCGATCATGCATTAGAGTAAGTAGTTGCCACACATAGGTGGTGTTAATATGATTGCGGTGGTAGTGAGGCACCCACATCAGGTTCAACAACCCAGATTGTTCCACTCCATGGATCCATTCCACTATCTCCAACTCAGTGACACCTGAGTCTTGGTAATACATGCGCCTCATATAATTTTCTATCACGAGGTGAGGGAACTACTCATGGTCAACCAGGTCCCAATCCTCCATTTTTAATAAGGGAACCAACACAAGGTGAGATCCTTCAAAATTTATCTTCTCTGGAAATAGGAGCGTGTGAATGAGGAACTTGTCTGAATCTCAATCCTTGGGGAGCTTCACCTTCCCTTTTCATCGGGGGATATATTCAATAAATTTGGTGATGGGATCTGCTCCCTCAGTGTCTATATCCTTAATTCCCTGTTTCGCTTCCAAATCCACGACCTTCTCAAGTTGCTTATTCTTTTTCTTCTTCTGAGTGGTAGTATATTTCTTGGGCGACAAGCACACTGGCACTGGCGTCTTCTACTTGTCTTTCTTTGGTTTATGGGTCTCTTTAACAAGGGTGGGATTCGGCCTGAGTAACCTCGATGCCGTAGACACATGAGCCAGAACTTCCATGCTCACCACATCTGGACTAGCTCCTTCGGATACAATGTATCCCTCAATGCTCATAGTTTCAGTGGGGCTCAGACCCAACATGGCTTCTAGGATAAATTTATGATTTAACTCAGGAAAATTGGCAAACATAGGGCTCATGACCAAATCCTCAAAGAATGATCAACTCATAAGCAACATACAACTCGACTCAAAAACTCTAAGTGTGAAAAGTGTTCGTTGTTGGACCAGCATGCATAATTTAGAGGAGATTTTGAATTCAAAGCTGACCATTCCCCCCAAAATTCAATCACTAATGCTGGTTTGGTGGTAGATCTTCAAATATTTTAGGCTTAAATGCTAGCCGCCCGCTCCTCTTAATTGTTTCCTGGCTATCAACTAATGAATATTGGCTCTAACAGTCACTTTCTGGGTGTGCTACATGGTATCTCCTTTCAGAGTGCAGCTCCCTTCATGCAGCTTCTGATACTGTTACGTCCCCCTTTTTCACGCAGCCCCTTTGTCATGTAGTTCCTCAAACCGGGTAGTGTAGTTTATAGTCCCACATTCCCTTGTAGTTGCCTAGAGTACTAAGATTGTTCTGTCATCATATACTCATTGAGTCGAATCTCCCATATATGGCTTCATTTGGCTTCCATTCACTCTTCCTGGAAAAGGTTCTCCATTCAGCTTCATGAGCTAAACTACACCTCCATCTATAGTTTCTTGTATGACATATGGCCCCAGCTAGTGCATTTGAATCTTTCCTGGAAACTTAGCAAACTTACTATCATACAATAAAACCAAATAATTTACCTTGAACATGTGCATCTTGATAAGTTGATCGTGCCATGCTTTTTCACGCTCCTTCTGCACTTGTTGATGGAATCTAGCTAAGAATTTGTCTTCTTAGAGCTCCATTAGTTGCGCGAGCCGCTCTTCCAAGGCTCTGCGGTCCACCATCCCTGTGAGAGTTGCTATGTAGAGAATAGGCAAGATATATTCCATAGGCATCATGACACCATAAACCAATCGAAATGGTGTCTGACCTATTAGCTTTTTGCAAGTAGTCATGTATGCCCACAGTACTATAGGTATGCGCACATTCTAATCATTCAGTTGTGCATTGCAAACCTTTGTCAGTGTGTTCTCCAAGATCTTCTTAAATGCCTAAACTATCCCATTAGCTTGAGGATGATATGGTATTCTCTTCTAATGATAAACCTGGAACTCTTTGGTTAGTGTGTTGATTGTCTCACTAAGGAAGTGCATACCACGATCACTCATCTAAATGTTTGGGCAGTCGAATCTAGTTAACACGTACTCAAACAAGAACTTTGTTGTTGTGGCCCTTGTACAATCCTTCAAAAGTTGTGCCTCTGCCCATCTAGTCAGGTACTCCATCACGGTCATGATATAGAGTGCACCTATTTTCTTACCTAGGGGTTGGATCGGTCCTACAAAGTCAATTTCCCATTTCTCAAATGGATGCAATGACACTTGAGGGTTTAGTGGCAGCTCATCCCTCTGCAATTTTCTTCCCATTCTCTAACATGAATCGCATGCCCTACAATATTATTTAGAATCTTTATGCAACATAGGCAACCACAATCCTGCACAAAAAATCTTTTTTTTCGTTTCCATTCTTGCATAATGTCCTCCTACAGCCCCTCCATGAGTTTTAACTAGGATGCTACTTCGTTTGAAATTGGGTACATACCTTCATATTAGTTTAGGAAAAAGATCCTGGTACTCGCGGAGTAACTCAACAATTTTATCCACTGTGGCATCATCCCAATAATCTATTATCTTCACAATTTTGTTTCTGCTTTAGTACCAATGTTCACTTGCCTGGTATTTAGTGGCGTGGTGATTTCCCAATTTTCTATCTTCGGACCTTCAACCTCATGGTGGAATTTGGCCTTTGGGATATTAATATTTCTTAGATATTTATCCTCCCCCTCAGCAGTCACATTATAGCATTCCAGCGCATGCCACAGCTGGGTGCTCCAATCTGGTTGAACCAACTCCAAAGGATCCTGTAGAATTCAAAACTTCACGGCCTTAACCTCCTGCAGAGCTTCATCAATGCTTTCAAACCCATCTTCAAAAATTGAAGGTCATTAGGAATCATTCCCTTAATATATCCCACTTTGTAGCGCCATGGCGGAGCTATGTTTCCAGGTACCAATTCATGGGGATTATATCCAGAGTATGAAAAAATAAGTGGACCCACTCTGGCTATATTTTTGTTTTGTAGACTTTAGTCCATCTTTCCAAATGATTGCGCGGATAATTTCTCCCATCATATTTCTCAATAAATCCCGTCAGATATCCAAATCGCAACCTCATCATCCTCGTGTAATCGCACCATTCATCAAAGTTGTCTTTGTGTGTACCCCACCACCATGTAGGTGTAGCACGCAACACCAAATCCAGTGCTTAAAAGTGATGATCCTCAAGTACTTCTCTTTCAAAGGCATCCAAAAACTTATCTACATCAGTTAAACCATTGTAATAGGGTAAATTTCTTACCTATGATGACACATAGTGTAGTGATTTAGTCATCATGTTACAGCGCAGTGTAGATATGCCGTGCAATTGATTCTACCAATGCTCCAATTGTTCATCGATATCTGAGGTACAGGAGATTTCATGGTCCCATTCAATCCATCCATCAACTGTCGAATTAATCCAATCTCAGTCTTGCACTATAATTTTGTAGATTTTATCCAAATCATCATCACTTTCTTCATAGTCCCTAACCAGTTTAGTATAGCACGGTCCTTCTACAGGGTCCAACGGTACTACAACGCTAAGAGATTTCCTTTCAAATTACATTGTCCACTTTTTCAAGTTGATGACCTCATTCATTTCAATAGACAAATCAATTCCAAGGAGCATGGGGTATGGATTATTGTCATCAACAATTTCTATCACTTCAAAATTAGCCAGCGTACTCACACCTTCTATATCTACAGTGACTCCACGTAGTCGTCCCATAGGGATAATCTTGTGTTGGGTTTCCATCCTTAGTTGAATCAAAGACCATTGCAGCATAGGTTGCCCCATTCTCTTCCATGTCTATTTAGGCTAAAAGTTCGCATCAGATTCGAGATCCAAAATAAGTTGGTCCATCTCATTGTCTCCTATCTGCAAAGTGAGCCTCATCTCAAGACCTATTCTTGCCTTATGTTTTCCAGTCCTTCTAACTACGCAGCGTCCATCAGGAGCATTTTCTTTACCAGCACACTTGTATAACAATTCCTATAATCCCTTCACAGCCTCACTATCACGGAGAAGTTTCATACAGGTTTCCAGGAATGTGGTGAATATAAACAGATCAATCTCTATGGGCTCTTTGGCTTTTGGTAGTTTGTCCTGTCTTCCTGAGGTAGATGCCTCAGCAAAGCTTTCCTTCACCTCCATAAATGTTTCCTTTGCACGTTTGAGATCGAAGTCAACTTCCTTTTCTGGGGCCTTGCAAACTATTATCGGGAATAGTGTCCACTCGGCGCTACTATTCCCACTAAGACTGGTAGCTATCTTAGAAACAAACAAGTAAAGACTACTTACGCTTTCCTTTATAAAAAATAGATAAGAGTGGAACAAAGGACACTAACCTTAGTCTTGCGCTTGGTTCCTTGCTGGATTCCTCTCCTTCCTGATAGATCTTTGTCACTTCTTCTTCGTCTGCCCAGCTTCAAAGAGCACCTGCGGAATCAAAGCAGCATAATACTATCGAAGAATAGAGATTTATATCCATAAATAACACAGGACCAGATATGTATTAACCACACAAATGCATATCTAATCAAACATACAAGAATGTGGAGGAAAACTTGAATAGCTTTATTAATATCAAGAAAAGCAAGAGGATTACAACCAATTGTTCTGACCCAGCATCATCCTCCAGCAAGAAAGCACTTCTTAACCTCAAGTAAAGCTTAGATCACCCAACACTATGAAGTTTCACCAGAAAACCAAGAGCACTACTCTACAAGATACAAGATTCTAGCCTCTAGATCTTTGTGATGAGGGATCCATATATAGATGATTTTAGGTGGGTGAGTCATCTTCTGGGGTCTTGATTAGTGTCGTCTCTCTGATAGTTCTTGATTCCACTTGGAGACTGATGATCTCTTACTCATCCCTGGTCGAAAACAGAGAGGAAAGTGTCATAGGGGAAGCTTCTGGAAGATTCTATGATCATCCACCTCGCAAACTGTCTCTGCCATTTTTCCGTTCTTGCCCATCTCACCCTACAGAGGGGCCATCCAGTATGCATTGCACCCTTTCCACTAGGAAGGTGATATGCATTGCACCCTCTACATTGGGTATTCAGTATGGTCTAGTTTTGACCATTTCTGAGCAGTTTTGAGTGGAGAACTTTTGGGAGATGATGTAATCAGTTGACCTTGTTCCTTTAGGTAGTGAAGCAACACTTTTAGGGACTTAGGAGCCCTTAGTTTATGGACATCTATGATTTGGATTACAATGCCCAAAAATGTCTATAACAGTTGCCCCCTAAAGCATGAGTTCGTTAATCTTTTGATGTCAGGTGAAATGCTTTATCATGAAGATCCGAAGTTTTTTCGAGCTGGGAGACGACCTATAATAAGATACAATATGATACATTATATTCCTAATATTTTTCATGATCTAGATGAGGCGGGCATTCCCATGCTCAACTTTATAAATTCATTTTCATGTACATAGGAAAGACAATCGTCGGTGTAGCAGACTGACGATTCGAACTCATCATCCTTTGATTCAGATGATCATCTGTTCGGTAATGATGTACGTTTGATGTCTTTATATTCCTGAATATATCGCAGCCCGGATGGATGAAACTAGATCCGGGGTCTTTAAAACTCGTTCAATCTTCACTCAGAGTACAAGTCGATGCATGTGAAAAAATGTTCTGGAGTCGAACATGGAAAGACATCGCATGATTACCAGTCAATGATGTAAGCTGTTAACAGGTGCGAGAGGAATCACCAATAATGACAATGACCCTCAAGGTACTATAGTACAATTTGCACGGTGTGAAAAAGGACTTGGCGTCAAACACCACGCAAAATCTCTCGGTCGAAGGCCATTAATGTAAACTTGTCGCCGGAAGTGAGAAACTTGCCATTGAGGCATACAAGCTTCAAAGTACTGAAAGGGGTGTTCCTAGGTCGACTTCTTGGATAATGAGCTGATGTAGACAAGAAGTGACCATCATAGGAGGGCCTTAATGAATCCCACATCTACGACACGAAATGAATCAAATGATTTTGGAGGTGAAAACGATCTGATGATATAGGGTTCAGGGTGGCGATCATGAAGGAATGGACCGTGAGTGTATTGCAGCGGGTGAGACACAGGTGAATTCTCTGAGTGACTTCTATTGAACATATCGGCGACACTGACGATGGATTGGTAGCGTTAACCCAAAATATGGATGGTGTGATGGACCAATGGTGATATGACCAGTGAACAGAACAACCCAACTCGACTCCGATGCGGAGAGAAAGTGTCATGTTCAAGAGCGACTTGCTATCAATAAAGTTTTTTCAAGTTTTCTTCCCAATTTTCCCTAGTCATTGCTAACCAGTACCTCTTTATTTTTTTCAAGCTTGAGGAGGATAACATATGCTTGTTCTATAATTCGCCCTTTGGGCGAACCTCTCGCTATGTTTTAACGATCCTAGCGACAGTGGAACTCGTTCTCGTCATTTGGACGAGTTTGTCGCTATTCGGTTTTAATGAGTTTAACGACAAAGATAACTCAGTCCTTTTCATTTGTAGAGAGTCTGAAAGGGATGGAAAGGAAACTCTAAAGATTATTTTTCGTCATATAATCCCTTAAGTCCAAAAAAGCATAAAACAATATGAAAGGGATGAATGTTCGGTAATTTTAACGAGCCGAACAAGACAAGCGCTCGATCTTTTTGTGTAATAATCTCTCAAGTCCAAAAAGTTTAAAATCTAGAGGAGGGATAGAACTTATGATGACTTTAACAAGACGGAGAGGCTAACCGCTCGGAAATATTTTCATATTTTACGAGTTAGTTGAAAAGAGCTTAAAGGAGACTCGTTTTTCGAGGAATGAGTGATGATTTTGGGTAGCAGCTGATTCCAAGTAAGGTTTGGAATTTTCCAATCATGGCAGTGTCACAAGGATGGCTAATAGAATCACTCCTTGTAGATGTTCCTCAAATAGGTAACATCAAATGGAGGTGATGATCGCTAAAAACAGAGTGGAGGTGATGATGAGAACACGACCAAGGCTCAAAAGTGATGATAATGCATTCACAATGTTATTATGGAAAATTGGTTCATTTTAATGAGCTTAACTATGGGGGAAACATTTCTCATTGCTTATGTTATTTTTTTTACGAGCTTTGATCCAACGTTAAGAATTCTCGTGATAATGGTCATTGATTCCTTGATTCACCATTAGCATTTTGTTCTTTCAAAGATTGTACTACCTGTTCAATTGCTTCATCAAACCGATTAGAAATGAAAACATATGCTTGATAAATGAGTTAAGAACACTAATACCTTACTTGAATTACGTGAATGGTAATTTAAAAGTGACTTTTACCTCTCATTTTACCATTTCATTTGAACTTGGTTTGTTGGAGCTCTGGAGGTGCTTTTTCCCCTTGATTTTCACTAGCTTATTCCAGGAGATTCTGTGGACGATTCTTGACGCCGTCTGGACCAAGTAGGAGTTAAACTTGTGCTCTTCAATTGCATTCTTTTCTTTTTGAAT
This sequence comes from Pinus taeda, assembly GCA_000404065.3. NCBI lineage: Eukaryota > Viridiplantae > Streptophyta > Pinopsida > Pinales > Pinaceae > Pinus > Pinus taeda. The sequence goes on from APFE031469582.1 coordinate 161,585, forward strand.
TTTGAGCCTATTTTTTGCCAAATCAAGATCCTGACTCTTCTCTTGTTTGTTTTCTAGAGATTCATCGGAGCAAAATGGTTGTTACATGGCAAGAACGCAAGCATGAAGAAGAGGACACGGTTGCTTTACATGATCCAGACACGGTAACTGCATTGCGGAACTGTGGCATGTTGAAGTTTTTTCGCATCTCTAGCATGAGGCAACAAATCAACTTGTTGCAATATTTCCTTAATGCCTGCGATCCTACCAGCCAGGTGTTCCAGGTCAGGGGCAAATCGATCCGCTTGACTGTCGTGGACATCTATTTTTTGACCGGTTTATCGAGGCATGGTGCCCCTCTCTCATTATCGGGTCCCGCCCGCAGGGGTGAGTCCGTGAGGGAGTATATTCACCAGCACTACAGAGATGGATCTCAGCCGAGTACGGACGACAAGATCAATATTCGAGATGTCACTGACCGACCCTTGAGGACCATTCTGTTCACCTTTTCTAGACTGGCTGGTAGTGCAGCCCTTCACATAGCTAACAGGGCTTACATGCAGTATGCTTTGGAATGCCTTGAACCGAAGGTGTTCAACTGGTGCAATGAAGTACTCTCTGTGATGAAAGAACAACTGACCAAGGTGAAAAGTGGAAGATCCAAGAATTTCGGCTATGGTTCTATTTTGACCGCTTTCACTTTGGAGAAGATCCCACTAATGTAGTCGCAGTACATCTCACTTGGCCTACCTCCACCAATTGAACCACGGATGCAGAGATGGGTTGACCTCATGTCTCGACATGCTAGCTAGTCTCAGATTTACTTTTCTAATACTTTCTTCGAGTGGTTCGATCATCAGGAGATGGTTTATGCCAAGTTTCCATATGCTGGCATGGATTTCCGGGGTGACCCGGATTTAGTGCTGTCGGCTGGCGAGCAATGGGGTTCTATGGGTAAATCTTCTGACCATATCTCTGTTTATTGTTCTTATAATGTTCTTATGATTTCTCTGATCAAGACTAATCAAAACTCATGTGATCATGTAGATATTGGACCAGTTCGACCAACAGTACGCCGCAGAGAACTAGCGGCCACTCCAGCAGGAGAGGCTGTAGGGAGGGCCATCCTCCACGAACTTGACATGGTCGAGACTCTTTCAGCACTACAGGATCAGGTTGAGAGTCTCACTCTTGGTATCTCGGATGTGAGGACCGACGAGCTATCTTTGCAGTTGCAGCGACATACTACTAGCGTGCCGAGTTGATGGACTAGGCTTTTTCACATGATTGCACAGGCGGTGACTTGTTATCACCAACATCATTAGACTAGGGTGCCCCCTAGCATTTCAAGTTTTGGGTCATTTGACTGATTTTGTCTTGGTTACAAAACATTATGTATAAACTATAAACAATTATGTATATTATTTTCGAAGCTTTATTTTGGTTAAGTTACATGATCCTGCTGCATATATTGATGTGATGCTTCTCTTTTATAAATGTTGCAAATGTATATATAGCACATAATTTGCTAATGAGTCTATCAATGTGTTTAAACTTCTGGAAATATGTTGATATTGAATGAAATCGAACTGTCTTTCCAAAATCCTGACTCTTAGGAACATGCGATAGATGGCTAGATTCTGTATGGAATAGATACCAGTGAGTTGTAGAATGATGAGTTGTGAGTCTAACCTGACGACGAGTCGACATATTCCATGTGTGATGGCATCAAAGAGGAGTTCTATCAACACATTATATTCAACGATATTGTTCGTCGACTGACCAATGCATACCCCTCTAAAACTTACTAACCCACCACTGGGATCGAAAATGGCCCATGCTGCAGAAGATAGGTTCCGCAAACTACGACTCGCTCCATCGGCATATCCAACAAATGATTCCAATAGGTTTGACATCTACAACGAATGAAAAAAAGTGGATTACCTAACCAAAATAATTACTCTTAGCGAAAACAAAAATGTAACAAAAGCATAAGGATCACTACGCAGAATTAAGCATAATGACGCTTGAGGTACAACCCGTTGCGAGGTTGCACCAATGGAATCCCATCATAGTCCATCAATTCATAGGCTCCTTTTGCTAATACACACTTAACAATATAGGGACCCATCCATAACGATTTGAATTTCCCTGCTCCCAACTTATCAGATTCCTAGTCATAAAGTAAGACCAGGTCACCTTCTGAGAAGACGCGAGGTTTGACATTTTTGTCGAAGTGTGCTTTGACTTGTTTCGTATGAGCTTCATTAGTCGAAGCTACATCATGATGGGTTTCATCCAATTAGATTAGTTCCAAGAAATGAGCCTCTTCTTCTGAAGTTCCGGGGAGAAGGTCGACTGCGAGTTTGAGGGACGAGATTTCACACTGAACTGGTAAGATTGCTTCCAGACCGTACACAAGTTGAAAAGTGTAAACACGGTTGCGTTTCTTACCGATGTCTGCTATGCCCACAAGGTCGAGTATAGGATCAGGTGCTAATTCCGTTTATGGACTCTGATCATTCTTTGCAGCATGCGCTTTAGGACCTTGTTGATTGCCTCAACTTATCCGTTAGCTTGTGGATAGTATGGAGTAGAGATGTCGTGGGTCAATCCTAATTTGGCAGCCAACTCAACCATCATGTGATTGCAAAAATGCGATCCATGATCTTTGACTATGGCCTGTGGAACGTCGAATCTGGAGACTACGTGATTAAAAAAGAAAAGGGCAGCCATTTCACATCTGTTGTTTAATGTAGGCATTGCCTCGACCCATTTGGTGAAATATTCTACCACGACTATGATATACCCATGCCCCCTGGCCGAGGTGGGATTACATGTCATGAAATCTATGCCCCATTTGGCGAATGGCCCAACAACAACTACTGGTTGCAGTGGTGCGGGTGGCCTTCTAGTTTTGCTATCAAAAATTTGGCAAGCATGGCAACTTCTAACTGCGGTTATGCAATCTTTGAACATTGTTGGCCAGAAGTATCCTGCTCGCAAAATTTTTGGTGTCGTAGCATAACTAGATTGATGCCCCCAACACAAGCCTGAATGACAATCATTTAGGCCTTTTTCAGTCTCCTCATGGGTGAGGCACCTCCGTAGAACTGTATCGATACCGCAACAGTAAAGGGTATCACTGATGATCACGTAGTCTTTCGCTTGGTATCGAATCCGTCATTGTTCGGAGCGTGAGGTATTAGACCTATATGTTTGTGTCTAAAGATAGATGATTATATCTCTGTACCATGGATCGCTTGAAGATATCAGAAAAAAAAAATTTCATCCACGATTACTTCTTCAGATGTTGCATCGTTGGATCACGATGGGAGATCACATAGTAACTCTGTGAATAACAAGGCTTTCTTTGATTTGGATTTTTTGAATTCCATATCAAAATCTTGTAAAATTGCTATCCATTTTGAATATTTGCCCCCCAGCAACTGTCGCAACAATATATAAGTCATGGGGTTGCAATGTGATAAAATGGTAGTTTTTCTGAAGAGGACGTAGTGTCAAAATCTATGTATCGCTTGAACAACTGCTAGGGCTAGCTTTTCAACGTAGGAGTATTTCATTTCCATATCATTTAAGTTTCGGTTTAAATAATATATAGGATGTTCAATTCCATTATCATCTTGAACTAAAACCATCGCTATGGTCATATTTGATGCAGCCAAATATAGGTTAAAGTCTTTTTGATAATCAGGAGCATACATTAATGACGCTTTTATTAAAGATTGCTTTAAAGAATCAAAAGAAGCTTGCGCGACCTAATCCCAAATGAAGGGTACTTCTTTTTTCAATAGACAAGTATAACCTTTAGCAAGTTCGGCATAATTTGGAATGAATCTCCTAAGGAAGTTTTCTTTCCCTTGGAGTTTCTGAATCTTAAGTAAGTTTGAAGGTGGAGGCAAATCAATGATTGCCTGAACCTTACATGGGTCGAGACGAATCCCATACTTTGAGACCATGAAGCCAATTAAACGACTAGAACTAACACAAAACACACATTTGTGTGGGTTGAGTCGTATCTTGTAGTCGCTGCAACGTAGAAATATCACTCTCAAATGCTGCAGATGATCGGTCCACTTTCAAGAATGATCTGGAAGATCGTCGAGATATGGCTGAACGATGTTCTTGATTTCATGGAAAGCATAGTTCATTGCTCTCTGAAAAGTTGCCCCTGCGTTCTTTAAACCAAAGGGTAGCTTGAAATATGCAAACGTACCCCACGGACAAATAAATGTAGTCTTTGACTGGTCTTGTGGGCAGATATTTATTTGATTATACGTGGAAAATCCATCCATAAATGAAAAGATTTCACATCCGGCACATTGGTCAATTATCTGGTCAATAAAGGGTGTAGGGTAGTTGTCTTTCGGACAAGCTTGATTTACATCCCTGTAATCGATGCACACTCTAATCGCTCCTTGTTTCTTCATCACAGGAACAATATTTGATACCCAATTGGTCAGAGGAAACGGGTAAATAAAACCAGCATGGAGGAGTTTTTCAACTTCCGCCTTGATGGCAACGACTTTCTTGGGGTGCACCTGCCGTAGCTGTTGTCGTACTGGTTTGACATCTGGATACATCTTAATTTCATGTTCAACTATGCTCGAGTCAATACCTGGAATTTCATCATATGACCAAGAAAAGGCATCTCTAAACTCGCGAAAGAGAGCACTATATATTTCCAATTATGAAGAAGAACAATATTTGCCGACATGAATATTCTCTACAACATCTGTTTTGGTTGAGATATTTATGGCGATAGTATCTTCAATGTTGGATAGGTTTCTCTCAGAATTCTTCCATATTCACAGTATTCGACAGAAAGTCAAAAACTGAAGGATGGTCTAGGTCACTAGAATTATCTTCTTTCCAATTTAGAAGATGGGAACGATGGTGGTAATCTTCCCATGGTGCCCCGTCAATCATCATTGATTGAACGGTTCCCTCATTTGTAGAGTGTACTTGCAACCAAGGATCTGAAGGGGTGTCATATTCCTTAGACCTATCTATCCAAATGCTTGATGAGCGTTGATACGGGTTTGCCTCTCATGATGAAAACATTGATTGCTATAATATTTCTAGTGGGTTTAGAGGCAATACCTGTAGATGATCCGTATTAATATCGTTTTCTAACATCTTTCAAATGGAAGATATCATATTGCAGGTTCCCACGTTAGCCACTTCCGCCAAATTGGTTGGAGGTGGTAGGGTAAAAGTTCCCATTACTGTGGTGTCTTTTAGTAGGCCTACTCCGATATTTTGAAGTGAATTAGGGCTTCCATGGATCATCAGAATGCTTCTCGTAACTTGTGAACTGTTGGGGAGAAATGTTTGTTGGTCGATGATTATAATTCCTCCTTGGGAAGGAAATGCAATTTTCCTAAATTAGGTCGACACAACGGCTGCCATGGCATATATCCAGGGTCTTCCCAGTAGGATGTTGTAATCAAGGTTTCCGTCAATAACTTCAACATCAATTTCTACCTTTTTGTCCCCCAGTTCGACTTGCAAGTTACTTAATATCCCATACGGGGTGTATGTTCATCCATCAAATGCTTTTAATGTCGTCGACGATCGCGACAAGGATGGAGACCCTAGAGTTTTCCAACAACTCATCGACATAATACATGTGGATGCCCCCTCATCGATAATTGTTCTGTGAATAGTTTTGTTGAGGGCTTTCACTTGAATGAGGAAAGATAGTTGAGCTGGTAACTGAGGGTCATATCCTTTGTGATTAAAAGACTCAAGATTGGAGTCCGTTGGGTTAATCCCACCGATTGCTGATAATAAATCCTGCCTTTTAGAGGGGCAATTTTGCAGTACCTCAAGTTTCGACATTGCGGAGGGCGATTGGGCTAAATCCTCCACTATATTATAGTGTTGTGTTGCTTTGGCATGAGGATTAAACGTCGATTTGTGTACTACTCCCTTTGGTGGTTTTATCATTAATTTAGGAATGATGGGTGGCACAACTTCAGTCGAAGTTGTTGTTGAACTAATAGGTTGATCATTATCCTTGTTGTTCAAGATCTGTGGATTCCCGTAATATTTATTCCTTGTCGATATGAGAGCATCATTCAGTTGCTTTGAAAACCAACAACATTAGCACTTGGGACGGGGAAGCATTTTCGCTAGCAACCAGATTTCTTCCTGGGTTTGGAAATGGATCAGTCAATACATCCGAGGTTTTTGAACTTTTGAAGAATTTTCTAAGTTCAACTTTATACGAACACTCTCTTGTCCAGTGATCCTCATCACATATTAGGCATGGACTTTTTGGTTTCTCATCCCCAGAAGGGTTTGCAAAATATTTTTCAGGAGATGACTCCTCCTGGTTCTTCTTCTTCCATTTCTTTTTCTTCTTGCCTTCCAGTTGCTTGGGTTCTTTGCCTTTGTCTGTCGACATGGCATTTACTTCTGAGGCTAGAAGTTCTTCATTTGTGTTTTGACTCGAAACCATGCGGGCCTTTTTCGACATAGCCTTTACGGTTTTAGGGCTTGGCATGAGAGTCTTTGTTTGATTTAGGAGGGGGAGGAATGGAAAATTCCAGTCTAGGAGCATCAGGGATTTTATCGTAGAGCGTGCTAGACTGAGTATAAATCAAGTCTAGATATTGTGCACGAGCAATAACTTGCTCTTCAGTGACAACTCCTCCCTTTGCCACATCTTCTGTAATAGCAGGTAATAATGACTTAATAAACCATTCAGCTAATAGCTGATCAGGAACATACGTTTTTACCATTCTACAACGACATCGCCATTCATGAATATGATTGGATATGTGAGTGGCCATCGTTTGTTTTAAATCGGTAAGTAGCTCAGTTCCTGTTTCGTACCTTATGGGTAACTGAAAATGGGTTTAAAAGGTTGTGGCTAGGGTACTGAAGTTATCAAACAAAGCTCTAGGAAATTCGATATACCACTTTGCTGCCGGACCAGTCAACATTCACTAAAATAGGCGAAGCCTGATTGAATCATCATTGAGAGTGTTGGATGAACACCACAGATGAAAGGTCATCACATGATTCGATGGGTCTTCACCCGGATTTCAATTAAATTTAGGAATATCATACAGAAGTTTATGCGGAATCACTGGCCACCAAGAGGCATAGGCAATTGGATCGTTCGTTAGTCGATTTAGATCTGGTAACTATAAAGTCGCCACAAAAGGCAACTATTGGTTTAGGCTTGGCGTAGCATACCCAGGATAAGATGGAATTTCTTGAGCAGTTGGTCTTGGCATACCAGCATAATGAATTTGATGTTGGTAACTTTGGTAAGGTTGATGGGCATAACCATTATGATATGGTTGATACAGTTGCCCATTACTTGCAAAGACTTGTTGCTCATATCCTTGGTAAGCTTGTTGGAATCACGGTTGTTGGTATTGCACCAGCCATGGTTGTGAAGTCATGGGCTGTTGTCTAGTACTGACTGTTTGACCAAGATGGGGGGTGGTGTTCCCCGTTTGAATTTGTGTCATTCCACTAGTTGGTGATTGCGGTCATGTTGTAGGTACAAGAGGTTGTTGCATTATAACCTAAGAAACTTGAGGTTGGCATACAACTAGTAACACTTATACTTGCGATACTACCACAATAGCTGGCGTAGTGGGGATATTTGTCATAGGTAAACTTTGTTGCATTGAGTACACAAATCTTGGTTGTTGAGGCAGGATTGGCACCCAACCGCTAGTTGTAATTCTAGCATAACCTAAATTTTGTTGTGAACTCTCTCATGGTTGTCCTTCCGAAGAAGACAATGAAAGGGTATACGACCCTCCATACGACGGTAATCTAGTACTCAAAGGGATGATTTTCCTTTGGCGACCGGTTTGCCCAAATTGACACTGTGAAGCATAAATTTGTCGAGACTCAACGTAAGAGATTCCAGATACAATTCTGGATGAACAAATTGGAACAATCCATACTATCGAAACAACCCCTAGATGGACTCCATCTAGCGATTGAGAGCTGGTTGGGACAGATGGCATGCCGGCGAACATTGTCGGAGTAGCAGTAGGAATTTCTGCTGCTGCTGTGTTGGGTGACATAGTCCTTGATGTCGATGGTTGTTCAGACATATTAAGATTATCTAAAAGATTCCTTAGCAATTCTTCAAGAACTTTCGATGGCGGGAGAATATCTTCTGATGAAGAAGGATACAAGGCGATCCCAGCTCCAAATTGCGTTAGAGTGTTAGATGGAGGATCTTCCACAATCTCTTCTATGGAAATCAATCCAGGAGGAAGAGGTAGATCGTCAAGTCCATAAAATATTTCTGGTGCTGAAGAAGATATAAGTTCTGCAGCAATAGGCGTTTGGGGAGTAACACCTTCCGAATCAGTTGTAGATGGAGTTGGTTAAGGAATAGAAGTGTTTATCATCACACTAGGATCAGTTGTAATGTCCTTTTGTTGCTGCGAAATTTCTCTTGTAGAGGCAGGGCTACCAAAAATGTTCAGAGTAACAAGAATCTTTGAGGATGTCGGAGTACTTGCTCCAACCAACCTAGGGGACTTTGATCCGGTCAAATGAGTCCGCTTTGTCCGGAATGGTTTTGCTTCCAGAGTCAACAACGGTTGACTCGTAAGTCTCCACGAACAACGGTGTTTTGATTGAATTTCTTCCACGATTTAGGATTACTTGATCAACTCAAAATAAAAGGGGAAAATTTTTTCGAATTAAATGAATTTTAGACGCTTTGACACAACTTTTTTTTCAATTTTTAAGAGCTGAGAAAAAACAAAATATGACTCTAGTCGCCTTCGATTTTTAATGAGCCTGAAGTGACAAGTGCTCAGATGGACCTTTTCTTTTAAGGAGTCTAAAAAGGAATGAAAGAGACTTCTCTAGAAATCTAGGCAGAGGGGATTACCAAACCAATCGCAAACTACAGAATACTTTTTACGGTACAACAGTCAATCTTTCTGAATGCTGTGTTCAGTGCATTGCGATCAATAGGGCGGCAGACACAGCTTTCTAAGGATAAAATATATAGCCTATTGTGGTATCCCAATATATACTTAACAGTACGTGGGAGCACAAGTCCATACTGGCACATTTCATCTCAGAGTGGAGGAATCACCCAACCAACAATGAAAACAACAGTTACTAGGTTTTACGATGCCAGAATACGTCTCTAGCCTAGACTTCTAGATGTTGTGCATTAGGTTCCAAGGCATTTTTAGATTCATTAAATTTATTTTATAGTTGATCTTGTTTAAAAATTTTCCTTTCAGGTTCACCACGTGATGTGTATACAATTCCTAAAATGCAACCTAAGATGATAAATAACTGTTTAATCTTCTTTTGGCAATGAAAATACTAGCTACTAAGGAAAGAAAATTGAGAGTCTTTCAACAAAGAGCACAAAGCACACACTAAATGCACTGTCCTAAATCAAAACAAGCAGTCTAAATGCAAATGCACATGCATGTATTTGTCTTCAGCCTTCTTAATGTATAAAAGATAAGAAGAATGTTAAGTGAAAATCTGAATTATTTTCAAAGCGACAATGCTTAACAAATTTCTTTTCAAAATGAAGTGAAGATAAGGGCGAAACTTTGCGATTTCGAAATGAAAACTGTTTTTGACACTTTAAAAACTACTAATTCAAATCATATACAAGAGTAATAGTACAATCTACTATCAAGAACAATGGTATTCTCTTCTATAACTGAAAACGACACTTACAACACTTTCAGATTAAGAAATGATAGTTCGACTACGCTACTTCTTTGCAAAAGAGAACTAAAATGGTGCACAATACATAAAAACACTTATATTTCTTTGCACAATAGAGGTAGAATGATGGAAGAGAAGGGGGTTTTCATAGAGATATACTGACCACAGACAGCAAAACTCCTGAATAGAACTGAAAAGAGTGAAGAAAAACCAAAGTCTGAGGGTAAAATTAACCTTCCCTGACCATCGCGCCTGTCACACAGGGAATCCAATATGCATCTCACCTACTTCACACGGGAAGTGAGATGCATATAGACTGCCTTGAAGGGAGGGTGTGATGGTACCAATGCGAGAAGTTTAACCAGTCTTTGCTCACAATTTGCAGTTCAGTTTAGGGATTTAGGCCGAGTAAGTGATGTTCAGTAAATGTAAATCACAGGGGTTGATCTAAGGAGGTTACTAGAGCCACCACTTAGGGCTATTAGAGCGTTTGTAGATCGATTGTTCAATTTATAAACAAAATCCGGAGATAGACTGAAGAAACATTGATCTACTTTGCATTTGCATAACAAATGCAGTCCGAAGGCTAGCTGGCTTGACTTCAGGCTCCGTCTGTAAGTTTATAAAAGAAACAAAGATAGACTAACAAACAATCTATTCGCTCCCCAGCGGAGTCACCATTTTGTTACCGAGAATAGTGTCCACTCGGAGCTGCTATTCCCACTAAGACTGGTAGCTATCTTAGAAACAAAGAAGTAAAGACTACTTTCGCTTTCCTTTATGAAAAATAGATAAGACTGGAACAAAGGACACCAACCTTAGTCTTGTGCTTGGTTCCTTGCTTGATTCCTTTCCTTCCTGATAGTTAATTTCCATTTCTTCTTCGTCTTCCCAGCTTCAAAGAGCACCTGTGGAATCAAAGCAGCATAATACTATCGAAGAACAGAGATCTATATTCATAAATAACACAGGACCAGATATGTATTAACCACACAAATGCATATACAATCAAACATACAAGAATGTGGAGGAAAACTTGCATAGCCTTATTAATATCAAGAATAGCAAGAGGATTACAACCAATTGTTCTGACCCAATATCATCCTCCAGAAAGAAAGCCATTCTTCACCTCAAGTAAAGCTTAGATCACCCAACACTATGAAGTTTCACCAGAAAACCAACAACACTTCTCTACAAGATACAAGATTCCAACCTCTATATCTCTGTGATGAGGGATCCATATATAGATGATTGTAGGGGGTGAGTCATCTTCTGGGGTTTGGATTAGTGTCCTCTCTCTGATATTTCTTGATTTCACTTTGAGACTGATGATCTCTTACTCATACTTGGTCGAAAACAGAGAGGCAAGTGTTAGAGGGGAAGCTTCTAGAAGATTCTATGATCTTACACCTCGCAAACCATCTCTGGCATTTGTCCATTCTCACCCATCGCACCCTACAGAGGGCCCATCTAGTATGCATCACACCCTTTACACTAGGAAGGCAATATGCATCGCACCCTTTGCACTGGGTATTCTATATGGTCCAGTTTTGACCATTTTTCAGCAGTTTTTAGTGGAGAACTTCTGGGAGATGATGTAATCAGCTGACCTTGTTCCTTTAGGTAGTGAAGCAACACTTTTAGGGACTTAGGAGCCCTCAGTTTATGAACATTTATGATTGGGGTTGCAGTGCCCAAAAAATTCTATAACACAGACCCACTCGTTCTCTTCAGGTTGGTTTCCTTTATCGTCACTAGTCATGATTTCGCTTCTCAGTACCATATTCACATTGGGATCCTCCTCATGGGGCTCCCCCTCATCATTTGTAAGTTCTATGAAGGTAATTTAGGTTGCGCCTTCTTCTCCTCCATCTTGGCTATCAACATTGGGCATTCTTCTATCGTATGGTCAAATTGAGTGAAATATTAACATGACTAGCGCGTCTAATTCTGACACTCCCACGCGTAGTGCCCTGGTGTTTCGCAATTATAGAAAATAACCTATTCACAACCTCTACCAAGTGTTCCTCCTCCTTGGCCTTGCACCCCTGATATCCTCCATGCACTCCCCCATCGCCTTGATTCAGAGGCCGATTTTTTGCTTGCATTCGACAGGTATCCGTTCTTTCCGTCATCAATCTATAGCCATGACAGTGACGCTCATCATGGCTCACCGATTTGTATAAATTGGAAAATAGTTGTTGTGGTGTCTGCAAAAACTTTTGCAGCAAATGAAAATTATTTTTTATGTGTTTTCCAGCCACCTAACAAATTAGCACACCATAGCATGGGTCCCATACCTGGTCTTGCTGGAGCTTCTTGCCTCAGGGGCATTGTTCCCCCCCATGATATAATTCATGAAGACAGGGCAGTGATCTATATCATGCCCCTGGCTCTTACACTTGAGGCACCAAACTTCTTCGCGCACCTCAATCCTAGCCTCCTTTCTTTTTTCAAGCTCTGTAGTTCCAAGCAGAGGTTCTGAAATTGCGATTGAATTTGTTGAACTCCCAAGGACACATCTTGAATAAGCATTTCATGCAATCTCATCACGATTTCTAGGGCTTCTACTTGAGTCCCTATCTTCTGCTATGATAAAGCAATCCTCATGTGGGGTAGGAGCGAGGCTACAAACCACTCGTAGTGTTGACTATCTGTGTGCTACATATTAGCTTCGCAGATCACATATTTTAATATTTAATCTAACACCTACTGCATTTCGCTAGCCCATATCATGATTTCCTTGAATCTGACTACTGATTGCGAGTCAGACTTAGGTTTACTAAATTCTTTGTTCAAAGCGACCTTAGTGTCTATTAATAATGTCAAAGGGTTACCAATGCAGTGATTAATGTACCAGGTCAGCGCGTGACCTTGTAGAGTGGTAACCAACTATGCTTTCTTTATGATGTCATTAGTGATCGGTTGTGCGAGCCATATAGTGGTTGTGACGAACCAGAATTGATATGTATCTTCACTCCCTACACCTTTGAAAATCAGCAACTTTCATGATTTTAACATGTTGAATAGTGATGGTGGTGGTGGTGTGGGCGAAGGTGTATGCTTTGGAGGTGAAGGTGGCAGTGGAGTAGATGGATGATGTATCCACATAAAGCCTTGTCTTATCCACTGGACTACATTGTGCGGTGAGACCTATATCGCTCCTTCATCGTCACTTGAAGGAGATTCAATCAACGTTATATTTAGGACCTATTTTCCCTCGATCCCTAAAGAGTTTCCCACTTTGCGTAGCTCCGAACATCAAGGCAATGCAATACCCTCTTTTCACACAAAAACATCTTAATCCAAGCATTCAAATATTTTAGGGACTTACCTCGCGATCCTTTGAAGAAGTGTCACTCTTCTTCGTTGTATTTGACTGAGGTATCAACCATGAATTCTGTAACAAATCCTCCTATAACCCAATCAAGCCAGTGGTCAACAGTGCATGCAATCTTATCTTTAGAAACTTCTAGCCTCCACACTAATTCTGGAGTCCACACTAATGGACTGCTGAGCCTACACCTTCCTTGGTCATTTGCCAATTTAGTTATCCACTTGTATAACTCGATCAGGAAGGTGTAGAAGAACTTTTTTTGTATTTCTGTGTTCAAATATCTTTCAAACAATTATTCTTTTGATAGGCGTGGATTCCTATTTTCCTGCGTCGGGAATTCATGGATCTTTCTATCCAACCATTTCTCAATTTCCTTTTTCGTCGGATTCCAGTGATGCGACATCACACATCTCTTTATGCAGATCCTGATCCCATCAATGTAACCATTTGTTGGCTTAGTGGGTTCTGAATGAGGTTGAGAGTTAGTTGTGCCAAACAAAACCCTACACTATTGGCCCTTTCAGCATAAGCCTAGGTAGCGTGGACTAAATTTTCAGCCGAAGCAGTATGGGGGGATGTTGGAACAAAGATTTCGCATCCAGGGATCATTGTGATGTCCTTTTTATGTCCTAGATCTACCTTTGTGCAGATCTCTAAGGCATTGTACTTTCCTGCAAATGGCCTCTAGACCTCCGCAAAGGTCTATGATCGGCTTTTGTGGACCTTTAACAGATAGGTTATCTAATTACGCGCATCATAGACTAGCCTTAGATCAGAATGCACACAGATTTTCTTAAGTGATTAATAAAATTAATAGAAAGTATTAGAACCTTTGCATAAATACTTAACATGCATTGTGTTTAATTAATAAGACTAATTAAGTAGATTCAGGCATCAATACATCATTATTTCATAAAGACATTATGTCATAACCATATATATCACAAACAAAAATAGCAGAAGGAAACAGATAAAACATATGAATTTCTCCAATGGTCTCCTTTATTGATCTTCAGTACAAGGTTACAGACTCAAACTTCCTTGTGCACTCAACTACAAGGGTCTGCGTACTCAGCTGCATACACTACTCTATGCCTCTATGCACTTAGCTGCAGAGCCTTTTCCTCCTCTAAGACTTACTTCTCTGCGCTGAAACTAGTCTTTATAGGTGGGTTTGCTCCTCTTGTAGACTTTTGAAGCTTGCATGTCATTAGGAAATGATTAGGGTTTGGAAATCCCTCCATCCTCCCTAATGAATGACAAGTCTTTCTCAATTAACGACGAGATTTCTTATCGTTTCTTGCATGTCCCTGAAAAAGTAGGGTAGGTGCAAATTCCCCAAATTTGTGGTCTACCATACGGTGATTATTACACCGTTTCTATATGGATAAATAAATATATCTGTATATATGGATATATATATATTTATTTATCCATCTATTGATACTCCTCTAAATCTCTAAGACTCCATTCATCGCACCCATAGACAAAAGGATAGATATTCCTTAGACTCTCTAAGACACACTATTTTTACAATCCCATGGTCCACGAACCAAGGGTAGATCTCAAAACTAACTAAATCTCTTACATAAATGAGGGTAAAAACCCATTTTGAGAAGATCCTTCCAGGGTCCAAACCCTCTCGGAGTTCCTTTTGCTCCTTCAACCTGCAAAACGATCAATTCAAGAAAGTACAGTAGTATATGGACTAAACATCATAAAGAAATCATCTTCATAGTATACTAAAAGGTAGTTAGTTATGCAATTAAATAACCATTCATATACAATTCATAACATAGATATCATAAACATGAAGAAGATTTATATCAGGAACAAGGACAAGTGTTTCTTTTATTATAGAGAAATAAAGTATAGAAAGGAATAATTTCACCTAATTCATCCTTTCGCAAGCTCCAAGCGGAATCGTCCTTCAGGTTCGTCCAGTCTCAAGCCTTTAACAAACTCCTTCCATGACTTACTCCATGATATCTCAAGTAGTAGATAGACATCATCACACAAGGAAACAAGGGTTTCTTGTAAATGGGGAAAGTGCAGGAGGCACTAGGATCTTCAGACCTGGTCAGGGAAATCTCAGCATAGTAATCTTTCTCTCTCTTCTCTCCTCCTTTAGGCCTTCCCATTGAAGCCTTTTTATACTTCTCCCAAAGTATTTTTTTAGTTTGGAATTCGTTGGGAACAGTTGGGCCACAGGCACTAACAGGTAATCAACAAGTAAAACCCATGATCTCTGCCAGAAATTAAGGAGATTTATTTTTTTTAAGTGTTTTAAGACATATACGCGGGTTGGGTATACACAGACTCGTGTACACATGCATTTATCTCAGGGCAATGTCACATATAGAGAATAAAACATTTTTTTTTTAATTTTTGGAGCAGGTTTGGAAGGAGGGGTTGCCCTAGGCCATGAGTGTAGCATCACAAACCTCAAGAGTGAGATTTGGAGCTATAATAGATGTCCCCTAATATATGAGGTCAGAAGGGGTACATGATGGCTGAAATGTATTAAGCAAGTACATGGAAATGAAATCTGTCAAAAACCAAGAAGGACTTCACCAGAGTTCAGCCTGCCAAGCCACCAAAGAATATTAGAAAGAAACATTGTCTGAGGTGGGCATACCCATGCTCAGAGAAAGTACAGCATGTCCGCATATCAAGTACAAATGGATTCACTAAGTATACAAGTATAAAAGACTAGAAAATACATAATGGATCATCTAATCACGATCGAAAAAGTACATGTATGAATGTCACATATAAGAATGTCAATGATGCTGAAGGATGAAGCAAATTACTGATAAAGACTGATCCCAAAAAATACCAAATGAACATGATGGAATAATATGGTACTACACTGCAAACTCAAATGCCAGCATATAAAATGTTGCCATGGATGACTGCAACATATAAGGTGAAGTGGTATCAACTAGCAGCAACAGGAGCAACTGTTAAGTGAACCAATGAATGTTGATACAACCTGAGGTCTTCACCGACCACCGTGGCACATTTCTACAACATGGGAATAAATGATCTGAAGTTGACCATGTGAGAAATCTTTTGATTACCGGTCATTGATGTATACCATTAACAAACGCAAGAATACTCACCGATAATTATAATGAGCGTCAAGGTACCCAGTACAAGCTAACAAGTGTGAATAGATGAGCTGAAGTCGAACACTTGTAAGAATGTATCAATTTGGAGACAATGATGGTTTCTCACTATCGATAGCGAAGGATCTACCACTAATGACTGCAAACCCCGAGGTACTACCAAATGGACTCTAGATATTTGCCCCAGAGCAATGAGTCGAAGTCGATAGGGAAAGATGCACTAGAAGGAAGGCATTAAGGCATCCTTCATCAATCTAGTGCAAGTGTAACCCGTAGGCCAATAATGTGGAAGGAATCGAATGAAAAAGATGTAGTAACCTAACCAAAGTACGTTTCCGGTGTACACAAGATGTGGCTAGCGCACGGAAGAAACCCTTTGAACCAACCAATAATGAAAGCTGACACAAAGGCGAGGTATCCACCAATAGGGTCAAATGGAAACCAAGGCACTACATGAAACTCGATGTGTGATAATTAAAGCTGATGTCGAACACAAGGGAAACAACTCAATCAAAGACCCATGATACTGATCGATGTTGAGCACAAGGTGACCTATCAATAATTAAAGTAGGGCCAGGGTGCAGCTCTAGGCCTATCCTTAGAGCAAGATGTCATCATCGATAAGGACAAGACCCACCAGCAAGAAGTCAATGGAGACCTTCTCAAATCGGCATGAGTAAAGCACCAATATAGCTGATGTGATGATATACATGATACTAACAACCAGGGATGGTCGACTGAAAAATGAGTCAAAAGACACCACAGAGAGGCCGACTTAGGCTAAATTCCCTTGAACAAAAGCACGACTCAATGTGACTATGTGGCAGCATATGATGACTCTGTATAAGTTCGTCATGCAGGAGGCATGAACAAACCCTCCATATGATTGGAAGAGATAACCAATCGGGGGAGAACTGACTCAATAACAAGGTTAAGACATACCTAAGTCAAACTAAATCCCACCTAAGTGGAGGAGACTTTGTTTTGAGTGCTTTGTTCAAGGGCGACACGACTGACTCTAGCTGCCAACAATAAATGGAAATATTGTCCTGTTCCCGCTCTTTTTTGGAATATATAATTTTTTGTCTTTTTCTTTTAAGCTGGAAAAAGAATAAAAAAATTCTATACTACAGTGGAAAGAACAAGTGTCGGTGAAACATATGATCTAGTTCCTGGGATTGGAACAATCCTATGCTCAATGCGGGGAGGCGAAAACTGGTCAAAGACACTCAAAGGTGTGTTCCTTCCACAGGTCAAGGTATGTCAAGTTACAGAAGCCAAAGGTATGCAAGTTTGATTTTGCAGTTGTCATGGTCAAAAGTTGGCTTAAACACGACTCCAAGTGAAGTCGACTCAAGGCCAAAAGGTGAAAATGGTCAAAATGCAATGCAGTAGTACAACTCAACACAAAGGAGCGTCTAGGGTATAAGGCCAGAACGAAGTGAAGAAGCAAAGAGGAATGAGTCTTCATTGCATAAGTCTTGGCTCAGCAACAGAGGACTCCCAAGCCTACTGAGGTCAGAGCAGCATGGGCAAAAAATGTCAGTGAGGTGCTAACTACGATGCCCATGAAAAGGATGGCTCTACCAACGTGTCATGATTTAAAAAATTGGTGAGTGAAGGTGGTTTACGAACCATAACATGATGGGATTGACCCTATGGAAAATGTATCGACAAATGAAGGCTAGTATACATAATGCAATAGAAAAATGGCTTCCCTAACCTATATGCCAGTGAGAAAACGATACCTACCATGACAGGTCAGCAGTCATGGAACCATCTCGAAACTGTCAAAAAAACTTCCAACATGTCCTAAAAGTCAAACCATTCTCGACATTCCAAGCTCCCAAGTCAAAAGTTACATGGACCAAACAAAATCAAGTTTTGAAAAAATTTTGCATTTTCAAAGCCTATAAAAGAGTTTTTGGACTCACCATTTTCACCATTTGAGTTTGAGAGTAGAGAAGTGGAGCAAAAGGAGCAAACTTTTCCATACGCCAAATTCAACCGTTCAGATTCTTCCAAAATCCACAGGTAACTCTTATACTTGTCTTGCAATCAATTGTGACTAGTTTTAGAATTTTTAATTTATGTTTTACTGATGAATTTTTTGCCAAAAATTTCACTACGACGTATACACAGGTTGGAAATATGAAACCGCGTACACGCGGGCCCTACACGCGACTATGTGTAAATGGACCCGCGTATACGCCACAAACATTTCAAACAAAAAAACTAACAGTCCAAATTCATTTTTTCTTCAGGATGCTAGTCACTTGGCGAGAAAGAGAGCATACCGCAGTGGATGATGAGGTCATGAATGATCCTAATGCTTTGGATGCCTTACAGGGATGTGGTTTGCTAAAATTATTCAAACTGCCAAATATGAAAGCAAACACACGTCTGCTTGAGATGCTCATTGATTACTGGAGTATCGAGGATGATGCATTTATGATTGACCAGATGCCACTCAGGATAGAAGTGGAAGATATTTATTTCATGACAGGCCTTTCCTGAAGGGGAGAGGTAGTACATGCTAGGTGCAGGACACGAAGAAGTCTCTCAATCGAGGACTACGTACATATTTATTGCCCGAGACATCCAAAAAAGGTTGGAAGCCAAATTTCCATCACACATGTGGAGAGTCTATCACTGAGGATAAGCGTGTTCACTATAGCTAGAGTGAACAGATCTGCTTCTCTACACCAAGCATCACAGCTAACCATGAGCGTGGCGATTGACTGTCTCACCACTGTATTTGATTGGTGTACTCCTCTTCTGGATAGCATGAAAAGCCAACTCACTTCCATCAAGAGAGGGCAGACTAAAAACTTTGGATATGGCACTATTTTGTGTTCTTTCTTTTTTGAGAGGGTCCCTACACTTCGTCCTAGAGTACCGGTTTCAATCAGCACCCCACGAGATCCACGAATGGGCAGGTGGGCTGACTTGATGAAATGTCTAGGAGGTGGGGAGGTCCCATGGACTGCATTTGATGATGACTTCTTTTCCTAGTGGGATCAGCAGTTCATCACTGTAGATGACTACCCTTATGCTGGGTTGAATTTCCAAGGAGATCTCGATCTAGCATTGCCACCGACTGCAGCATGGGGCGACATTGGTAAGTGTTTTTTGATTTTATGATTTTTTTTTTTATTTTTCAAATATAATAATCTATTTTGAAAAAATATTTTTGATAGGATTCAAATGACTAATATGATGATCATGTTCCAGATATTGGGCCGGTACAACTAGATGATTTCCCACAACACAGATGTCACGCCCGAGGGGCTGAAGAGGTAGCTGCAGACACAGAGCGACTACTTCACACGGTTCAACAGCACTTGGTGAGACTAACTCACGGAGTACCGATGGCAGCCATAGAGGATCTACCTAAAGATATGCAGCGTCATGTGGTTGGCATGCCACGAGACTGGGTTTGTACTTTTAGGTGTGTGGCCAATGCAGTAGTTTCCTTCTTAGCCGCTCATCCTGAACTGGGGAACTAGATATAGTGGACATGATTATGGGCATTTGAGTCCCAATTTTGTATATTTTTTGGATAGACCTATGTACACTCCAGATGTTTTTATGATATATATATATACAGTTAGACATTTTGATGCTTGATTTTATTGTGATGAATGATTGATGTGCCAGTCTAATGCTTGATTAGCGATAGAATCAGCTAACCAATTTTGAGATCTTGGAATGTGCAAATAATTAATGTAAGTAAATGATTTTTGCAACAACCTCACCCTTAAATACTGGCGATATAAACATGGATCCCTTACCTGACAAATGTTATTCAATTTTGAATCAAGATAAACTACCAACGAGTCGATTTCATGGGAAATTACCTTGGATAGTAAATTAATGATGGCAGTATACTCAGCCATATTATTTGAAGCGGGGCCAATGCATACTCCCCTTGATACCATCAACTGACTAGTTGGATAGTAAAGTACCCAAGTTGCATAAGCGAGGTTCCAAGTGTGCTGACTAGCACCATCAGTGAATCCAAAATAGACCAAGTCATCCATCAAAACCTTCCACAGCAGACCAAAAAGTGTTGATATCAAAAACTCTCGATGAGATATGTACAAATATACATAACGTACAAAGAAGCCATTGCGTTAGCTACTACTTAAGCAAAGTACTTCTTAAGGTAGAGCCCATTTCGGGGCTCCGCCAACTTGTTTCCTTCAAAATCGATTAACTCATATGACCCTTTTTCTAAAACTCATTTAATTATGAAGGGACCGTACCACATAGGCTTGAACTTGCCTGCCCCCAAGGCGTCTTTATCTTGGTCATAGACCAAGACAAGGTCGCCTTTAGTAAAGACTCGAGGATGGACAATTTATCATATTGAGTTTTAACCCTTTTCTTATGAGCCTCATTCATCGTGGTGGCATCTCTACGATGTTCATCAATATGTTCCAAGTGAAGGAGGCACTCTTTGAGACTAGAAGTCTCTGGAAGGACCTCAACAGCTAATTTAAGAGATGGGATTTCACATTCAATAAGAAAGATAAATTCCATCCCATAAACTAACTGAAAAGGTGTAAAACCTGTAGTAGTGTTTACGGAGATTCGGTATGCCCAAATATCTGGATACAACATAAGGTGCCAATTGGACCGATTTTTGTCGATTTTCCTTTGCAGGATCGTCTTAAGCATTTTGTTCACTGCCTCGACCTGTCCATTGGCCTGAGGATAATAAGGAGACAAATGCTCCTGCTAGAAACCTAATTTGAGAGCCAATTCAGACATTAGTTGATTCTAGATGACTACCATGGTCAGTGACAATCTCTCTCAGGGTACTGAACCTTGAGATAATCTGATTAAAAAGGAACAATATCGTTGTTTCACTATCATTTTTATAACTGTGCATGGCCTCCGCCCACTTCATGAAGTAGTCTACGGGCATGATAATGTACTTGTGATTCCCTGCTGAAGGCGGGTTACAAGTTGTAAAATCAATGCCCCACTTAGTAAAAGGACCGACAGTGACAACAAGAAAAAGATGGGGGGTGTGGTCCCCGTTTGAATCTGTGTCATTCCACTAGTTGGTGATTGTGGTCATGTCATAGGTACAAGAGGTTGTTGCATTATAACCTAAGAAACTTGAGGTTAGCATACAACTAGTAATACTTGTACTTGCGATACTGCCATAATAGCCGGCGTAGTGGGGATATTTGTCATAGGTAAACTTTGTTGCATTGAGTATACAAATCTTGGTTGTTGAGGCAGGATTGGCACCCAATCGCTAGTTGTAATTCTAGCATAACCTAAATTTTGTTTTGAACTCTCGCATGGTTGTCCTTCCGAACAAGACAATGAAAGGGTATACGTCCCTCCATACGATGGTAATCTAGTACCCAAAGGAATGATTTGCCTTTGGGGACCGGTTTGCCCAAATTCACACTGTGAAGGATCAATTTGTCGAGACTCAACGTAAGAGATTCCAGATACAATTCTGGACGAACAAATGGGAACAATACATACTGTCGAAACAACCCCTGGAGGGACTCCATCTAGCGATTGAGAGCTGGTTGGGACAGATGGCACGCTGGCGAACATTGTCGGAGTAGCAGCAGGAATTTCTACTGCTGCTGTGTTGGGTGATACAGTCCTTGATGTCGATGGTTGTTCAAACATATTAAGCGTATCCAAAAGATTCCTTAGCGATTCTTCAGGAACTTCCGATGGCGGGTGAATATCTTCTGATGAAGAAGGATACAGGGTGATCCCAGCTCCAAATTGCGTTGGAGTGTTAGATGGAGGATCTTCAACAATCTCTTCTATGGAAATCAATCCAGGAGGAAGAGGTAGACCGTCAAGTCCATAAAATATTTCTGGTGCTGAAGA
>APFE031469582.1:186766-288308 GCA_000404065.3 Pinus taeda
ATGAGCCTAAAGTGACAAGTGCTCAGATGGACCTTTTCTTTTAAGGAGTCTAAAAAGGAATGAAAGAGACTTCTCTAGAAATCTAGGCAGAGGGGATTACCAAACCAATCGCAAAACTGCAGAATACTTTTTATGGTACAATAGTCAATCTTCCCGAATGCTGTGTTCAGTGCATTGCGATCGATAGGGTGGCAGACACGGATTCCTAAGCATAAACGATATAGCCTATTGTGGTCTCCCAATATATACTCGAAGGTACATGGGAGCACAAGTCCATACTGGCACTTTTTGTCTCAGAGTGGAGGAATCACCCAACCAACAATGAAAACAACAGTTACCAGGTTTTACGACACTGGAATACGTCTCTAGCGTAGACTTCTAGATGTTGTACGTTAGGTTCCAAAGCATTTTTAGATTCATTAAATTTATTTTATAGTTGATCTTGTTTAAAAATTTGCCTTTCAGGTTCACCACATGATGTGTATACAATTCCTAAAATGCAGTCTAAGATGATTAACAACCGTTTAATCTTCTTTTGGCAATGAAAATCCTAGCTACTAAGGAAAGAAAATTGATAGTCTTTCAAAAAAGAGCACAAAGCACACACTAAATGCACTGTCCTAAATCAAACCAAGCAGTCTAAATGCAAATGCACATGCATGTATTTGTCTTCAGCCTTCTTAATGTATAAATGATAAGAAGAATGTTAAGTGAAAATCTGAATTATTTTCAAAGCGACAATGCTTAACAAATTTCTTTTCAAAATGAAGTGAATATAAGGGCGACACTTTGTGATTTCGAAATGAAAATTGTTTTCGACACTTTAAAAACTACTAATTCAAATCATATACAAGAGTAACAGTATAATCAACTATCAAGAACAATGGTATTCTCTTCTATAACTGAAAACGACACTTACGACACTTTCAGATTAAGAAACGATAGTTCGACTACGCTACTTCTTTGCAAAAGAGAACTTAAATGGTGCACAATACATAAAAACGCTTATAGTTCTTTGCACAATAGAGGTGGAATGATGGAAGAGAAGGGGTTTTTCACAGAGATATACTGACCACAGACAGAAAAACTCCTGAATAGAACTGAAAAGAGTGAAGAAAAACCAAAGTCTGAAGGTAAAATTAACCTTCCCTGACCATCACACCTGTCACACAGGGAATCCAATATGCATCTCACCTACTGCACATGGGAAGTGTGATGCATACAAACTGCCTTGAAGGGAGGGTGTGATGGCACCAGTGTGAGATGTTTAACTAGTCTTTGCTCACAATTTGTAGTTCAGTTTAGGGATTTAGGCCAAGTAAGTGATGTTTAGTAAATGTAAATCACAGGGGTTGACCTAAGGAGGTTACTAGAGCCACCACTTAGGGCTATTAAAACGTTTGCAGATCGATTGTGCAATTTATAAACAAAATCCGGAGATAGAATGAAGCAGCATTGATCTACTTTTCATTTGCATAACAAATGCAGTCCGAAGGCTAGCTGGCTTGACTTCAGGCTCCGTCTGTAAGTTTATAAAAGAAAAAAATATAGACTAACAAACAATCTATTCGCTCCCCAGTGGAGTCACCATTTTTTTACCGGGAATAGTGTCCACTCGGAGTTGCTATTCCCACTAAGACTAGTAGCTATCTTAGAAACAAGCAAGTAAAGAATACTTTCGCTTTCCTTTATGAAAAATAGATAAGAGTGGAACAAAGGACACCAACCTTAGTCTTGTGCTTGGTTCCTTGCTTGATTCCTCTCCTTCCTGATAGATCTTTGCCACTTCTTCTTCCTCTTCCCAGCTTCAAAGAGCATCTGTGGAATCAAAGCAGCATAATACTATTGAAGAACATAGATCTATATTCATAAATAACACAGGACCAGATATGTATTAACCACACAAATGCATATACAATCAAAAATACAAGAATGTGGAGGAAAACTTGAATATCCTTATTAATATCAAGAATAGCAAGAGGATTACAACCAATTGTTCTGACCCAACATCATCCTCCAGCAAGAAAGCCATTCTTGACCTCAAGTAAAGCTTAGATCACCCAACAGTATGAAGTTTCACCAGAAAACCAACAACACTTCTCTACAAGATACAAGATTCCAGCCTCTATATCTCTGTGATGAGGGATCCATATATAGATGATTGTAGGGGGTGAGTCATCTTTTGGGGTTTGGATTAGTTTCCTCTCTCTGATAGTTCTTGATTCCACTTGGAGACTGATGATCTCTTACTCATCCTTGGTCGAAAACAGAGAGGCAGGTGTCCGAGGGGATGCTTCTGGAAGATTCTATGATCTTCCACCTCGCAAACTATCTCTACCATTTGTCCATTCTCACCCATCGCACCCTACATAGGAGCCATCCAGTATGCATCACACCCTTTACACTGGGAAGGCGATATGCATCGCACCCTCTGCACTGGGTATTCTGTATGGTCCAGTTTTGACCATTTTTCAGCAGTTTTTAGTGGAGAACTTCTGGGAGATGATATAATCAGCTGACATTGTTTGTTTGGGTAGTGAAGCAACACTTTTAGGGACTTAGGAGCCCTAGGTTTATGGACATTTATGATTGGGGTTGCAGTGCCCAAAAAAGTCTATAACACAGACCCACTCATTCTCTTCAGGTTGGTTTCCTTTATCGTCACTAGTCAAGATTCCGCTTCTCAGTACCATATTCACATTGGGATCCTCCTCATGGGGCTCAAACCTCATCATTTGTAAGTTTTATGAAGGGTATTGAGGCTGCGCCTTCTTCTCCTGCATCTTGGCTATCAAAATTGGGCATTCTTCTACCGTATGGTCAAATTGAGTGAAATATTAACATGACTAGCGCGTCTAATTCTGACACTCCCACGATAGTGCCCTGGTGTTTCGCAATTATAGAAAATAACCTATTCACAACCTCTACCAAGTCCTCCTCCTCCTCGGCCTTGCACCCCTGATATCCTTCGCGCACTCCCCCATCGCCTTGATTCAGAGGCCGATTTTTTGTGTGCATTCGACAGGTATGCGTTCTTTCCATCATCAATCCGTAGCTACGACAGTGGCGCTCATCATGGCTCACCGATTTGCATAAATTGGAAAATAGTTATTGTGGTGTCTGCAAAAACTTTTGCAGCAAATGAAAATTATTTTTTATGTGTTTTCCCGCCACCTAACAAATTAGCACACCATAGCGCGAGTCCCATAGCTGGTCTTGCTGGAGCTTCTTGCCTCAGGGGCATTGTTCCCCCCCATGATATAATTCATGAAGACAGGGCAGTGATCTATATCATGCCCCTGGCTCTTACACTTGAGGCACCAAACTTCCTCGTGCACATCAATCCTAGCCTCCTTTCTTTTTTCAAGCTCTGTAGTTCCAAGCAGAGGTTCTAAAATTGTGATTGAATTTGTTGAACTCCCAAGGACACATCCTAAATAAGTGTTTCATGCAATCTCATCACGATTTCTAGGGCTTCTGCTTGAGTTCCTATCTTCTGCTATGATAAAGCAATCCTCATGTGGGGTAGGAGCGAGGCTACAAACCACTCGTAGTGTTGACTATCTGTGTGCTGCATTTAGCTTCGCAGATCACATATTTCAATATTTGATCTAACACCTAGTGCATTTCGCTAGCCCATATCATGATTTCCTTGAATATGACTACTGATTGCGAGTCAGACTTAGGTTTACTAAATTCTTTGTTCAAAGTGGCCTTAGTGTCTACTAATAATGTCAAAGGGTTATCAATGCAATAATTAATGTACCAGGTCAGCGCGTGATCTTGTAGGGTGGTAACAAACTATGTTTTCTTTATGTTGTCATCAATGATCAGCTATGCGAGCCATACAGTGGTCGTGACGAACCAGAACTGATATGTATCTTCACTCCCTATACCTTTGAAAATTAGCAACTTTCATGATTTTAACATGTTGAATAGTGGTGGTGGTGGTGGTGTGGGCAAAGATGTATTCTTTGGAGGTGAAGGTGGCAGTGGAGTGGATGGATGATGTATCGACATAAAGCCTTGTCTTATCAACTGGACTGCATTGTGCGGTGAGGCCTATACCGCTCCTACGTCGTCACTCGAAGGAGGTTCAATCAGCGTTATATTTAGGACCTATTTTCCCTCAATCACTGAAGAGTTTCCCACTTTGCGTAGCTCCGAACATCAAGGCAATGGAATACCCACTTTTCACACAAAAACATATTAATCCAGGCATTCAAATATTTTAGGTACTTACCTCGCGATCCTTTGAACAATTGTCACTCTGCTTCGTTGTATTTGACTGAGGTATCAACCATGAATTCTGTAACAAATCCTCCTATAACCCAATCAAGCCAGTGGTCAACAGTGCACGCAATCTTAGCTTCAGAAATTTCTAGCCTCCACACTAATTCTGGAGTCCACACTATTGGACTGCTGAGCCTCCACCTTCCTTGGTCATTTGCCAATTTAGTTATCCACTTGTATAACCCGATCAGGAAGGTGTAGAAGAACTTTTTTTGTATTTTTGTGTTCAAATATCTGTCAAACCATTATTCTTTTGATAGGTGTGGATTCCTGTTTTCCTACGTCGGGAATTCATGGATCTTTCTATCCAACCATTTCTCAATTTCCTTTTTGGTCGGATTCTAGTGATGCGACATCACACATCTCTTTATGCAAATCCTGATCCCATCAATGGAACCATTTTTTGGCTTAGTGGGTTCTGACTGAGGTTGAGAGTTAGTTGTGCCAAACAAAACCCTACACTACTGGCCGTTTCAGCATCAGCCTGCGTACTGTGGACTAAAGTTTCAGCCAAAGTGGTATGGGGGGATGTTGGAACAAAGATTTCGCATCCAAGGATCATTGTGATGTCCTTTTTATGTCCTAGATCTACCTTTGTGCATATCTCTAAAGCATTGTAGTTTCCTGCAAATGGCCTCTAGACATCCGCAAAGGTCTATGATCGGCTTCTGTGGACCTTTAACAGATAGGTTATCTAATTACACGCATCATAGACTAACCTTAGATCAGAATCCACACAAATTTTCTTAAGTGCTTAATAAACTTAATAGAAAGTATTATAACCTTTGCATAAATACTTAACATGCATTGCGTTTAATTAATAAGACTAATTAAGTAGATTCAGGCATCAATACATCATTATTTCATAAAGACATTATGTCATAACAATATATATCGCAAACAAAAAAAGCAGAAGGAAACAGATAAAACATATGAATTTCTCCAACGGTCTCCTTTATTGATCTTCAATACAAGGTTACAGACTCAAACTTCCTTGTGCACTCAACTACAAGGGTCTACGTACTCAGCTACATACACTACTCTATGCCTCTACGCACTTAGCTGCAGAGCCTTTTCCTCCTCTAAGACTTACTTCTCTGCGCTAAATGTCTAAGACTCCATTCATCGCACCCATAGACAAAAGGATAGATATTCCTTAGACTCTCTAAGACACACTATTTTTACAATCCCATGGTCCACGAACCAAGGGTAGATCTCAAAACTGACTAAATATTTTACATAAACGAGGGTAAAAGCCCATTTTGAGTCCTATCTATCTACGCACTCCGCATCCACAATTTGCTTACATATCTTTGTCAAAATTTACATCAAAACTTCGGTTTTTAACCCAAAAATGACCCAGGGGACCCCATCCCAACAAAATAGTAGGCCACATTCTCTTTGTTTCATGCAGGGGAAGTGACAACAAAAACATCACCCACAACCAAAATACAAAATATATATTAATTAAATATGCTCAAGATTTCAATTTATAGATGAAATTGTTAATGATAGATGAGCCACATACCTTCCCTTACAAGATTAGAGACTCAATCATGATCAACTAAAATGATGTCTTCTTCATTGTGCATCTCTTACCATGTCAGAATTGAATGAGGTCCCTTTGGATTAAGAGGGAAATATTTCCATCTTTTCATGTACCCATGTTTTTCACGGTGATAAAGTCTACATCCATCAACACCAATGCAAAACCTGCAAGAACATGTGAGTTTTCTTGTCTCGATGGATAATATTTTCCCTATGTCTTTTCTCCATACTAAGTGTAATTATCTTGTTCCTTCTACAATATTACAATACCAAGGAATGGATATATTCACATCACCAAGATCAATATTCCAGAAGAACCTATGCACAGGCTTTCTATATTAGTGATCCTAATGTCCTAAATGGGATCTGCACCACTTGACCACCTCTAGTGATGATTTGAGTCAATCTGCATCAGGAGTCATTTTGTACATCCTAAGTTATCGCTTCACACAAGCACTTGCACCATCATGCTCACCATTTCCATGCCCTATTTCAAAGTATCTCTAATTATGCTGAATATTTGTCTTCATGTAGCTGAATCAACCAATAAAAAGTGTGTACTAACTTGAACTGCCCCGCAAAACCATTTGACCATGTCCAATGCTTCCTAAATGATATGCCATTTTTTTTAATGATTCATAAATCATGTCAAATAAATGTTGTACAAACAATGTGTCATGCTCATGATCATCACTAATGCAAAAGTGATACTCCTTAATCACATCACATGACTCGTCAGTGATATCCCTACCATCAATCATCAATTGTGCATGTTTGTATAGAACGTTTACTAATATGGAAACTTGGTTTGAGTGAAAATAACCACTTTGTAGCTCTATCTGAGGAGAAAATGTGTAATTCTCAGTAATGTCCACCACTGATAAGATTGTCCCTAACTGAAATACTTCGCGAGAATTCTTAAATTCAAATGTTTTCCACCTAGACCTATGTGAGTGTTTGATATATTTATATATTTGTTTTTTAACCAACCCCATCAATTATGAAATAGGAATCTCATCGTCAACATAGTTAATCCTCTTAGGCACCAAAGTTGAAGAAGGTGGTTGATTTCCCACGACATACTCATGAAGCTTGCATGTGACAACGACATTTGACATCCTAGATAGGTTGGGATCAACAAGAAAGTTCCTATGGAGCAATATCAAATCACCACATGTAGTGCATCTTCTCCTACATATACATATTTTCTTGTAATACACTCTTCTAGCTCCCTTATACACAATATTGATGAAACAAAATGATGCATTTTAGGAGGAGGAGGGTCATCATGTTAGTTATTCTTGTAAAATTCCTAGAAAATGTCATAATGAAGTTGAAATTCAACATGATATCAACAACAACATGTGTCATGGATTTTATTAGGCTTAATAAACCATGGCTTCAATTTTTGAAAGCATCCTTATGGATATCTTCACATGGTGATTCCTTTCCTAAAATTCCTCGAATAGTGCAACTTTTGTCATTTATACAATGTTCTTAACTGTTCTTGATACTCACATTTAGCTATGTGATGCCATACGACATGTTTTCTATATGGAATAACACAGAAGTGGTTCTCCCAAAACTCTACCAAAAATGTTATGATTCCTATAGTAAGCCTATCTTGGTAGGGTTGTCTAGTGATAAGAACCCAAAAAGTAGATTCATAATTTTCATTCACTCAAGCCCTAAATTTGGTAAGCTTGTGCAAGGTTTTTCTCGAAGCATGGATCAATTTTGACATTATTTCCGACTTTTGTTGTCATGTTGTACTTGACGTAACAAAAGTAGTTGTAATTTCCCTGCATGCAACTCAAACATTGGGTTTTCTTGATTTTCCAAACATAGTGAATGCCTTTTATATATTTTTAGTGACATTCATATGTGTCTTCTTTCTTTCAGCATCTTGGACACCCAAAATATTTGTGGCATGTTTTAGTTTCTTATGTTTGATCAGCCCATGTAGTATTTGAGCATGTGAAAGAACTGAATGTTTGTAAAAATGTTTTCAAATGATGTTATTGACATGGTCTCTAATAGTTCAAGTAGGGATAGGCTCCCCAAGGTTCTCTATATTTTTTGCATCCAAAGTTTATGAAAATGGTCCACCCATTTCCAAACCACTGCAACTCCCTGTAATCATGTCAACTTGAGAGGAAATAATTTGTTCTTCTAGTGGTTGATCAACTTGATAGGAATATTCTACTTCCTCCATTGGTATATTAGCTTTACATGGAACATGTTGTTCCCCTAGTGACAACTGATCATCTTGATAGGGAAAATGTTCCTCTAGTGGTTGATAAGATCCATAGGGAACATATTGATCATCATCTGGTTGATCAACTTGATGCGAAAATTTTCTCCCTCATGTGGTTGTTGAATTTTCATCCCTACATAGTGGAATACAAAATATACTTGTAAGTCAAGTCAATAATCATCATAAGACAAGTGAATAGTAAATCTACACATGTTTATTTAATAAATCACCATAGGTGGAAGGTCATGATATTATTTGATAGTAGGAAACTAGGTAACAAATGTTGACATAGACCAAGGGTTATAAGTTGAAACATGGAAATAAAGGGGTTTCAATCTCATAGAAACATGGGTCTAAGAAAGACACACCAGTAAAGGTATCGTTCTCTCTATCAACAAAAAGGGTGATGCAAAATATGATGAAAGATAAAATCATTCATCCTCAATAAAAAAAAAAAAAATTGGAAGCTAACTTTTCAATGTGAGTGTAATTCATCTCAGTATCATTCAAATTTGGACTCAAGTAGTATATAGGTTGTTCATCCCCTTAGTCATCCTCTTGAGCGAGTACCATAACAATGGTAGTAATGGATGAAAAAAGCTACAAGAAATAATCTCGTTGATAGACAGAGGGATACAACAATGATGCTCGAACCATGACATCTTTCAAAGCATCAAAAGATTTTTGGGCTATATCATCCCAATGGAAGGGAAACCCCTTTTTCAGTAGGCAAGTAAATCCTTTAGTAAGTTTTGCATAACTAGGGATGAATCTCCATAGAAAGTTAGCCTTTCCTTGGATGCATTGTAACTAAACAAGTGAATTGGTGCAGGCATGTCAAGGATTGCTTGCACTTTGACAGGATTGATGCAGATTCATTTTTTTAACATGTACAAATCCAAGAATTCTACCAAATCGAACAGAAAAGACACATTTGTGTGGATTTAATCTGATGTTATAGTATCAGGTTTTCAAGTTGGATCGTTGATGATAGGAAGTGACAACTCTGGTTTATAAACTTCATATGTGGTTTCAGAGGGAGTAACTTTCGATGTACCCTCAATAGTTTGTGTTTTATTATTCTTTAGAAATCCAAGTGTTTCCTCGTGAGGTAAAGGAGGAAATATTTGCATCATACGTGAGAATAAAGGGTGTCTTTGTTCCATGGTTAACTGATTAATTTTAAAAGTTTAAATACACAAACGGAACAAAGGGGTAACTAGGTAGATAAGGATTACCAAGTCACTATGAACTGTGGAATAATCTTTCTAGCACCGACAGGAAATCTCCCCAAATGTAGTTTTCATTATATCAGAGATAACAAGACAATTGACTTGGTTACCTAGGGTTGGCTTTCATCCTAGTGGGGATTTCCAAAATATACTTAGAGGTATGTGGACGCGCAGTCCATGTTAGTGTTGTCTAATGCATCATGTTCGATAAGAAGTATTCTTATATACTTTTCATACATGGAGCATTACCCAATACACCCAGTGGTATGTGTAGAATGATCTGATATACGTATCTATGTGGAATGCCGACTACCCCCAAAATTTAATATAAACAAGTGACAATACCTTCTATGTTTAAATACATCAAAAAACGTCTCTAGCCTAGACCCTTATGTGTGTTGTTAATGTTTCAAGTGCTCCTTAGGTTAATTGAATCAATTTTAGAATTTATCTTCAATTAGGTTTCAGTTTCAAGGCTCACAAAATGAGTTCAAAGGGAATTATTACTTAAAGAACTTAATGATGTGGCGAATCTTTTGAATTTTAGAGAATGGGAGACTCTTGAAAAATCAAGCTAGTGATTACCAAATTGAAAGGTCAAATTCATCATGAGATAAAACCAAATCTATATATATAAATTCATACAAATATAATCAACTATAAGATACAATACATAGATATATACTCCGTGATACAAGAAGGAACATATTTTACTAATTTTTAAGTATGTTAATATTTTAAATCCTACTATACAAAATCAAATTAGATGGAAAATGTTTTCTTCGTTAGAAGCACCATATCATTTAATGTCTTAAAACATGTAACTAAAATTACCATAAAACAATAGTAAGAATATCTTTATTAAAGGAAGAACTTATCATAACTATAGAGCATTTCACAATTCCAGATAAAAAGTGGAAGAAATGTGTGATGAAAAGTACAATGATATTGTTGATAAGAAAACAAAAAGAAATCAAGATATAGAGGTTTTTGTGGATTTAGAGAACAAGTAAGATGCTTCAAGCTCTTATCAACAATGAATGTACATTATTATCATTTGTGGTGAAGAGGGACACAAATGGTTTGAGTTTTTTTTGGGAGAATGTACTTCGAAAATTTAGCACAACAATCAAGTAGGGTACAAGGAGGGGTAAGAGGATGTTAAAAACTGTGTATTTCTGCAAGGAACCTTTTTTATGCATGTGCAAATATGGATATCCAGTGTCTTTTATGTTTTCAATTATTTTCATCAAATCTTGACAAAGTTTAAAATGAAGAACTATTTTTTACTTTTGAACCATGTTTTTCAATCTATTTCAAGATAACATTTGTTGAGAAACAACTAGGTGAATTTAATCAACATTATATTTCCACGGTCTAAGAAGATTTACATTGTAAAAAATTTTAACGCATCATCAATAAATGCATGCTAATTTATTTATTTTTCATTTATGATTTATGAATTTAATATTGATTAATCACATAATTATTCGATGGAGCGTGATGGTTATATGCAATAATACACACCTTTTTGTGCAAGCATGAATCTACACTACACTTTGTATGTCTTTAAAAAACTTTTTCTTAAAAAAAAAAACTCATAACCTTCATGTGAGAATTGAAAGAAGAAACTTGTGAGGTTTTCAAAAATAGGGATCATCATTTAGGATTCCGAAAACCATTAAATGTTATATATAATTATTAATGTTATGAAATTTTAATGTTATTAAATATTTTATTAATAAATAATGTCTTATTAGTTCATGCACATTGGAAGTAGGGATATTATTTCTCCTTGTAGATCTTGCCACATTTTCTCTCTTTTAACTCCTACTTTGGATATCAAACATTAATCAAACTAATGTTTATAGGTTTTGGAGCACCTATTTGACAACCATCTTTTCCAATCCCTCTTGTAAATAAATTGCCATGAATTGCAATTCATGTAAATAATATATGGAAATTATATTCCAATGGTTTGCATGAATTCAAGTGGTTTCAAAAAATTCCAATAAACCTTGGTTTTAAGTGGTTTTCACTAATTTCCATGGTTTCAAGTGGTTTTCAATAATTTGTGTGCTTTCAAGTGGTTTTCTTTAGTTTTTGTTACATCTCATTTTTTAACTACATGGTATTACTTTCAATGTTTATTTTATTGTTTCATTCTCCATTTGTTTCTAGTTTTTAATCATATTTCTTAATTCATACAATATGGACCAAGTAATATGAGAAGTGAGAAAATTTGAATTACATGTATTTTCATGAACTTCTTGTTCTCTAAATGTCTAACGTATTTTTCTCATCCGTTCTCTAGCTTTATCTCGTACATCCTCTATGGATGTCAATTTCTTTCCTTTTCTAGATCCAAATCTCCAATTTCTCATGTTTGTTGTGAATCTTTGTGTAATTTCTAGGCTCTGTTATTTCTCTATGAAATAATGTTTGTTGTTATTTTTCACAATCAAAATTAGAAACTAAACTATTTATTCATAGCAGAGGCTCGATCAAGCTATAGGCTTGATCAAGCCCTTGAGTCGTATGACCCACCATTAGTGTCATTAAAAGAAGTTGGTAAGGCCACTGGTAGTTTAGCTTTTTAATGGCTCAATCGATCCTTTGAGCTCGATTGAGTTGATGGTTAACCAAATATGCTACTCGATTGAGGGTTTATTTAACGCTCGATCATGTTATTTTAATTTTGAATTTAAGCTCTCGATAAATGATTTAAAGCACTCGATCGAGCTCTTGAAGTCCTAAAATTGCAATTTCAACACCTCTTCTGCAAATTTCTCTGTAACCCCATTTTGTACCCTATCGAATTTAGGGAACAAAATGTCCTTAAGTGGTGGAGTTGATCACATTGTATTTTTGAAATAATACTCTATACAATGGCATATGAATTTGACACTTTCAAATTCATATGATATTTTTGATCTTATTTCTTTTAAACATAACACTTGAAATTTGTTTGGACAGTTTCAAAGGGGCTAAATAAAAAATAAATAACATAAAATATACACAACAACAAAAAATTCAAAAAATACCACTATCTTCGTTGAAGAGTCCTATTCATAAGTTTACTATTGGTTTTTCAATTTATTTAAATATTTGAAAAAATCTTTCGTGAACACATATGTCCCAAAATAAATTAAATATTACTTTGCAACTTCGAAAAATGATAATAAAAAATATAATTTCGCATAAAAGAAAATTGATATGAAAAACTATTACTCTCCCTATAGATTATATAATATATATATATATATAATATATATATATAATATATTATATATATATATTATATATATATAATATATATAATATATAATATATATATATATTAAATTACACTTTCTCGACTAAGTTATGGTACATGAAGACACGCATATCTCTTCAGTTTTGTGAAAATTTGCAAGGACATATATTGCATTTAATGGAAAATTGAGAGATTATAAGAAACCAAAATATTTTGAAAATTATATCATTATGCCAAAAACATAATTCTCCGCATATTGTCTTTTTACTTCGAATCAAATTTCATAATTCTTATATGAATTTTGAGAGGTGTAATTCGATAAAAGATGAAAAACTTGAAACTTCATCGGCCCAAAAGTGTAATCCATATTCACGCTTTCACCCAATGCAAATTTCTAAAAATCTTCCTTGTGAGAACTTGAAGTTGTCAACTCTTGGATTTTTGTGTGAAACCTTCCATTCACTTGTTGTGAATTGGCCAACTTCTTTTATAGTTCTTTCACCTTGTTCACTATATGCTTAATGTTCTTCTCTATTTTGATAGAGAATGTAGATCCTGCATAAGCTATAGTCCTATGTTTGTTTGTAGTATATACTACAATATTCCTTTCTGTGGTCATCAAGATTACTTTATTCAGCTCTTGGGCTAAACAATATTATTTGAGTCACAACCAAATATAAAACTTGAAAGGTCTAGCACTCAATATTCCTCTTCAGTAGAGATGCTCATCTCTCAAAGTGGTAGATGCCCATTGGTGAGTGGCACATGAGGCTCAATATCCATAGGAGGCAATGTGGCTTTTTCCACTTTCTGAGCTTGCTCCTTTTTCTAAGTTCTTCATCCATTTTATTATCCACCCTCTTTTTTTCAAGTCTTTCCTTGTCAATATTCTTTATTGCTTCCTCTAGTTTTCTCTTCTCCTCCTCCTATCTTCTTCTAGTTTCTTCCAACTTCTTATTTTATTCTTTCTATTTAAGCCTATTGTTTTGGGAAGTTTTAGTGTCTACGGATAAATGCTTAAACCCTTAAACTAGTAGCTAAGTCTAGAACAATAGTGCAAAGAATTCTCTACCTTTTCTATAACCAATAGATTAAATAAGACAGCAAAGAAGCCTTCCTGTAGCTTTCACTTACTCCTTATCTCCCTTGACCAATTCTGTCACCCCTTTCTGTACTTAATTCGCTTGAAAAGTACCTGCACAAAAACAAAAGACAAAAACCAATAAAAGCATATGATAATGATCTATTGATTAAACATAGAATGGAATCAAGTTCATAATACACATATGAAAGCATCAATGGACACTACAAACATATGGAAAAATCTTTGAACACTTTATTAGTAAAAGGAAGAGTTATAACCCAATTTACTTGATTCAATATCACTCCTCCAGTTCAATTCCATCCTCTCCTCATAACAAGCAAGACATTTTGACATCATTATAATACTTGAAACAAACTCAAGTCTCATACTAATAGCATTTCACTATAATTCAATGATTCCAGCCCCTGATCACTTAGATGAGTGGTATTTTTATGGGTGAATGAAGGAAGTTATGCCATAAATGGTGATAATGAATGCCCTCCCAAACATAGGATTTAGTTCCATGGTGGAAGGGATAAAGGGATTTATGTTCCTTAACTTCCTCCCTCATCCAATTTCAAGCCCAAAGGAGTGGATAACCTTAGGAAACTTCTATAGGCATCCTATGGATAAGAATATTCCAAACCCTAACGCAGATTTCACTCAAATTTGCCCAGCGCACCCTGGTGGTGTATTGGGCTGCACTGCTGTGCAACCTGGTAGTGTACTAGTCTGCACTGTAGGGCACCCTAGTAGTGTATTTATCTACACTGATCCTCTTAGAGACAATTTTTGGATAATTTCAATCATAGAACTTCTTGGGAAGATAGGCATTCTGATGGTTGACTTCTTTAGGGCATGTAACAACTGAATTAGGGTTCGATGGGCCCTAAAGTACTGATCTATAAGATGGGAGTGATGTGCCCAAATGGATCTGTAATAGTTGCCCCCTAAAGCATGAAGTCAAAAATATATATGTCAAGTGAAATACTTTTCCATGTGGAGAGGAGGTTTGAAAGTGGAAGGTGACCTGCATCAATTACAATACATATATCATGATAATTTGATTTTTTCTCATGAACTACTGAGGGAAGGCACACCCATGCTCAGCATATAATCTTTCATTACATGTACATAAATTAGATAGTCATCTATAGATATAGACCCATGAAAGGATGAGCATGAATGTAAGGCCATTATACATTTGATTTAGTACTCTTGAAAATATGGCAGCCCGGATGGATGAAACTGGATCCAGGGTCTTCAATCTCATTCAATATTTCGCTCAAGTACAAGTCTAACCATGTGAATAAATGATCTGAAGTCGAACATGGGAAGACATCATCTGATTACCAGCCAATGATGTAAGACATTAACAGATGCGAGAGGAACCACCAATACTGATAATGACCCTCAAGGTACTATAATATATTTTTCATGGTGTGAATAAATGATTTGATGTCAAACACAATACAAAGTCTTTCGGTCGAAGGCCAATGATGTCAACCTATCGCCGAAAGTGAGAAACCTGCCATTAATGTATGAAAGCCTCAAGGTACTGAAGGGGTATTCCTAAGTCAACTTCTTGGATAATGTGCTGATGTCGACAAGAAGCGACTCATTGCAGGAGCGCCTTGATGTATCCCACATCAATGACACAAAATGAGGTAGATGATTTGGAGATGAAAATCAACTGAAGACAAAAGGTTCAAGAATGGTGGTCATGAAAATGAAGGTTTGCGGTATTGCAAAGGATGAAGTTTGAACTGAATGACTTCTCTTGAACATGTTGGGGACACTATGATGAATTGGTATCATTGACCTAAAACAAAGTAATGGATCGTATGATAGACCAACAGTGTGATAACCATCAAGATGAATGACCCAACCCACATAGTGATGGTGGTGAGGGGACAGTGTCATGTTCAAGAGTGACTTGCTACCATAAAGTGTTTTCCCTTTTTCCAATTTTCCCCAGTCACTGCTGACCAGTACCTCTTTATCTTTTATCAAGCTTGATGAGGATAACCTATGTTTGTTGTATAATTCCACCCTTCAGGTGAATCCATCACTATTTGATGCTTTAACAAGTCTAGCAAAGGTGAAACTCGGTCCTTTTCATGTTTAGAGAGTTTGAAAAGGGACAAAAAGGAAACTCTACAAGTTGTTTTTTGGAAATTAATCTCTCAAATCCAAAAAAGCGTAAAATAATACAAGAGAGATATCATTTCCAATCTGTTAACGAGCTGGAAAGGACAAACGCTCGGCAATCTTTTCATATTTAGAGAGTTTGAAAAGAGCTTAAAGAAGACTCCACTTTGAGGAACAAGTGGTTTCTAGGGTAGCAACTGGTTCCAGTAACATTGGAACTTCTCAAAACATGTTGATTTATGTGAAGAAGCTGGCTAATAAGACCACTCATTGCAATTGTTCCTCAAAAAGGGTAAAACAACCAAGTGAAAGCGTATGATCAGCCAAATGGATGGTGGTAATGGGATGAAAACAACAAAGGCTAATCTGACGAAAAGGCTAATAGAATTTCAAGCACAAGGGTTAAAATGGAAATGGGTTCATTTTTACACAAGCTTGAACCATAGGGAACTATGCTTGGATTCAGTTTCATGTTTACACAAGCTTGAAACAAAAAAATATGATTGGATTCAGTTTCATTTTTACACAAGCTTAAAACGAAAAACTATGCTTGGAATTGGTTTACATGCCCCCAACATGATGAAAGGAAGAGTCTCCTGTAACCAGATGGAAGTCACTACGGTGAAGCAGGATGGTTATCCAACACCTTTTTGGCTTCGTCCAGATAGGGACAAAGGTGAATGGGGTGATTCCCTTCACATAACCTACAGGGAAACTTAAAATTTACCATTAGGTGCATGCCCCCTAAGCTTCATTACATTCACCTAAGTAGACTCCTTGTGGCTATCAGGTGGATGGAATGAAGGTTCATATACGAGATCAGGTGAAAGACTCGAATGGGATTTTACGAGATCTACTCAAAGAATCGACTTGGAACTTTTATCTAGGTGTCCTTGTTTCATTTTTTAATGAGCTTGACACAAGACAAGGAACTCTGTTGATACCCTTTATTTAATTTTTTAATGAGGTTGACATAAAACCAAGAACTATCCTCATATCCCTGGTTTCATTTTTTAACGAGGTTGACACAAGGCAAGGATCTATCCTCATACTTCTTGTTTCATTTTTTAACAGGGTTGACACAAGACAAGGAACTATCCTCATACTCCTTGTTTCATTTTTTAACATGGTTAACACAAGACAAGGAAGTGTCCTCATGGACCTGTTTCATTTTTCAATGAGGTTGACACAGTAAAAGAACTATCCTCATGGTAACTGTTTCATTTTTTACTGAGGTTGACGTAGTAAAAAAACCATCCTCATATCCTTGGTTCACAACTCATAAGAGGTCATGAAGGAAAGATATGGCCCCTAGTAAATGATATACAATATCACTGAATTGATCATCAGTTGATGTAGGTATGTAACGGGTTGCCACATAATTAACATGGCAGGGATGATACCATTGGTACAAAAGGACCATTTAGGGAAGATGGTTGACTAGGAGCCATATTTGGATCGGGAAATGAAAGCTGGTCAACGGTGACAATTCTGCCTTGATGCAGGAAACAAATCACTCGAAAGAGTGTTGAAACAATAGCTCCCATGTCATAAACATAATCGTGCCCAAGTAGTAAGTTATAATCTAAAGGGCCTAGGACTACCATCATGTTCAGATAAACGATTTTTCCTCCCAAAGTAATGGGTAACCGAGGGAGGATCCCTAATGGTTGACTCGTTCCTCCATTAAAAGTCAATAGATTCTAGGTAACTAGCACAAGTACTGGCGAACCAAGCACTTGCCAAGCAGTTGAGGAAAGGATGCTCACTGATGCACATTCATCTATAATAGTGCCAGATACAATCATATTACAAACTTGTACTATGATCTAGAAAGGAACTTAAGAAGGAAGACAGAATCCTACCAGTCAGTTCCAATCAAAGGAAGTGACTAGACTACATGGAAGGGGTACTATAAGAATGGGAGAATTAGCCCCTTGAGATATGAGAGTGGAAGGATTTTCCTCCTGTCTTGATGGAATAGGAGGATTTCCCCCAAGCTCATTTGGATTTGAAGAAACAAAAAGAACTTGAGTGGTATCATATTCACTCTCTTCAGGAAAGGTACAATTTCCTGAAGGTGAAATCGAGTCAACTGTTACCTCGACCTATTGATTTGGGTCGGGCATAGACTCATAGGATTCACTTTCAGAGAGAGTTGGTTTGATCAACGGTTGATTTTAGTTAGTCAATTCATCAACGAGTGAAGGATTTAGGGAGAGTTTCCTGTAACCAGATGGAATTTGTTGCGATGAAGTAGGAAGGTTATCCAACACTCTTTTGGATTCATCCATATAGGGACAAAGGTGAATTGGGTGATTCCTTTCACATAACCTATAGGGAAACTTAACTTTACCCTTCTTTCCATGAACTTTACTACCACTAGTTGATAGTGTGTCATCAGCATGATCTCTGGAAGTTGATGACACATGATAATGTGAATGAGAAGACCACTCTTTTAAGATCTGAGGAATATCAGGACAATTTCGATGAAAATGGTCTCCCACACAAATTTTGCATGGATATCGAACTTTGTGAGGCTTGACGGATGGTTTCTCATTAGACGTTGCATTCAAAGAAATGGTTGCGTGGTTGCCCCTCTGTTGAATTTGCTACTTCTTCTTCTTATTCTTCCCTTTCTTCTTCTTCTTAGCCACCTAGTTACTAGTACCAATACTTTAACTAGGAAAGGAGGAAGAAGCAGAGGAAGAAACAACCGAGGAAGAAGGTAAAGGGTCAACTTTAGGATCAAATGGAGGTTGATTTTGTCCAATTGGAGGTGTACTCAATTACGGAGAAATCATGACATTTTGAACCAAGGAGGTTGAAAACAACCATATTGGCAAGACAATCGTAAGTCCCAGAAGGGACAATGTAGCCATATAAGGAACACCAATGTTTCCGAAAGAAGGAAAAGGACTAGGATTCCCATCAAAAGGAATTCCTTGATAGGTGGACTCCATATTTGTCGCCATATGTCTCAACCTAAGATCAACTAAGGAGCGAGCGTGGAGGATGTTATATGTGTTCAATTATATTTATTTTAATCAAAGTAACATAATGAAACAAAAGATGGATAATCTAGGTAAAAGGTTTATCAAGCAATTGTGAACTGCAAAATACCTCCTGGCAAGCCAAGCAGTACAGGCAAGCAATCTCCTCGAATGCTGTGTTTAATGTATCACTGTGTAAAAGGTGGTCTACTTGGTTACTTAAGGATGGATAGCAACCTAGTGTTTTCCTCCCATATATACCCGAAGGTACATGGAGGCCCAGTCCGTATAAGCCCTTTCTAATGCAAAACCACATGGTGAGAGCATTCCCATATAATTTACATACTGTAACACCGCCCTATATACCTGAAGGTACATGGAAAAGATACGATATACTCACGTATTTTGAATGAGGTATCACACTCGGGATGTATTGCAGACAAGTTAACGACAGATACTTTGTTTTACGACACCGGAAGACGTGTCTAGCCTAGACCTCTAAATGTTTTTCGTTAGGTGACAATGCTCCATTAGGTAAATTCAGATAAATTTTAAGTTGATCTTCTTTAGAATTTTCCTTTCAAGGTTCACCATGTGATCTATGTTTGCAATTCCTAAAATGCAACTAATATTATAAACAAACTTTGGATTTGGTTTGAATGACGAAAACCTTAGCTAGTAAGGGATAGAGCAATCGGATCTTTGACAAAAAGAAAAAATAATATCTAATGCAATTTCCCTAGCTATTCCTATCAATCATTCACAAAATTTAATATGCACAATGCATGTATTTCTTTTTTATTTCCCCTAATGTGAATGAACAAAAAGGAAAACTAATGCACAATCGATCAATAAACTCTTTTCATAAAAATGTCGATTTTGCAACAATTCCTTTTCAAGGAAAGGAAGACTTTATGACACTTTCATTTTCAAAGAAATGAGGAATTATGACACTTTCAATGAAAGGACTAATCATATGAACACATCAATCAATTGTTATTTCATGAATGAAGACTTTACGACAATTCAATTTTCGAAGGAAAAGATGATTTTACGACACTTTCTTTCGACGAAGATCAATCAACCAAAACACTAACTTTTGACTATAGATTGAAAATGCCAAAGTAAATACATAAGAAACATTTATCAATCCTAGCCTAAGTAGGGCCAGCTAAGGAGATGAAAACCTATTTTTTGAGACATGGCATCCATTTATAATTAGAAAACAAGCAATCAGAAGAA
The DNA here is from genome assembly GCA_000404065.3 of Pinus taeda. NCBI lineage: Eukaryota > Viridiplantae > Streptophyta > Pinopsida > Pinales > Pinaceae > Pinus > Pinus taeda. The sequence continues at coordinate 206,823 of APFE031469582.1, forward strand.
TTTTGGCTAAAAATTTAATTCCAAGGGTGGGAATCTGAACCTAGGAAGATCAATGCAGGCCAAAGAGGGAGTAACTTTGCTGCAGTGCACTATCTCTAATAGGAGGGTGCATTGTAGCGCACTGTCTCTAAGGCCAGCTTGCATTGATTCCTGTGAGGCCACTCAAGAGTCATCTAACCTCAAATTTTGACCAAAATTCAATGCAAAAGTCTGAATTAAAACAAGTATGTCAAGGTGTCTAAGGAAGTGGATTAGCTACTAGGAAAGATTATTCACTCCCCAGTGGAGTCACCAATTTGTTTTGGGAAATTTTAGTGTCTACAGATAAACGCTTAAAACCCTAGACTAGTAGCTAAGTCTAAAACAACAATGCAAAGCATTCTCTACCTTTTCTATAACTAATAGATTAAATAAGATAGTAAATAAACCTACCTTAGCTTTTGCTTACTCCTTATCTCCCTTGACCAATTATGTCGCTCCTTTCGATTCTTAATCCACTTGAAAAGTACCTGCACACAAACAGAAGACAAAAACCGATCAAAGCATATGATAATAATCTATTGATTAAACATATAATGGAATCAAGTTCATAATACACATATGAAAGCATCAATGAACAATACAAACATATGGAAAAAGCTTTGAACACTTTATTAGTAAAAGGAAGAGATACAACCCAATTTTCTTGATTCATTATCACTCCTCCAGTTCAATCCCATCCTCTCCTCATAATAAGCAAGACATTTTGACACCATTACAATATTTGAAACCAACTTAAGTCTCATACTGAAAACATCTCCCTACAATTCAATGATTTCTAGCCCCTAATCACTTAGATGAGTGGTATTTTTATAGGTTAATGAAGGAAGTTATGCCATAAATAGTGATAATGAATGCCCTCCTAAACTTAGGATTTAGTTCCATGGAGGAAGGGATAAAGGAATTGATGTTCCTTAACTCCCTCCCTCATCCAATTTTGAGCCCGAAGGAGTGGATAACCTTAGGAAACTTCTAGAGGCATCCTATGCATAATAATATTCCAAACCCCAATGTAGATTTCACTCAAATTCACCCAGTGCACCCTAGTAGTGTACTAGGCTACACTGCAGTGCACCCTAGTAGTGTACTGGGCTTCATTGCAAAGCACCCTTGTAGTGTATCTACTTGCATTGATACTCTTAGAGACAATTTTTGGATGATTTCAGTCATAGAACTTCTTGGGAAGGTAGGCATTCTAATGGTTGATTTCTTTAGGACATGTAAAAACTAAATTAAGGTTTGATGGGCCCTAAAGCACTGATTTATAAGATGGGAGTGATGTGCCCAAATGGATCTGTAACACCTATCCTCTTCTTATTTTATATTTTCTTCTTCTTCTTTCTTCTTGTCTTCCTCCAAATTCTTAGCTTCTTGCTCGAATTTCATCTTTTTCTATATTTCCTTCCTTGTTGCCTCCTTCTCCCCCTCTCTCTTTTGAGAAGCTTTATTTTCCTTAATATCTTTTTCATTGGAGGATTTCCTGTTTAATCTTTTGATACCATTCTTTAGCTACAAACTAACAACTCCTTATTTTTGTGCCTTTATAACATGAAGATCAATGTAAAATAATTGGACCTTATATTCTTCCTCATTAATGGTCGAGGTGTATGACCATTTATACTTTATCTGCTTATAGTTATTTTCAACAATACCCCTAGAATCATATATATGGAAGCTTAGTTCATAAAACTTTAAGTGTTCCAAATCACTAGATTCTACCTCTTCTTTCTAAAACTTCATACACCACATGTGCCAACATTTATTGGTAAAGCAGGTAAGGGTTCCTTTTTTACATAGACTAGCATGTCTATAAGTCATGTTATGACCTGGTATGAAATTTCCTGCAAGAATATTTTATCTGTAATAAACATATGAAGTTGATGAGGAGGCTTACAAGCTCTTAATACCCTGATATACATTGAATGTCTTGGTGTGAACCAATCAATGATATCTTATAATGTTCCTATGGTTATTTCTAACATACATGGTGATTTTGAGTTGAAGAGTATGTGATGTCATGGTGAAATAAAACAATTAGCAATTTGATGGTACATCCCCCTGTAGCTAGTGTCTCAAAGAATCCTATAGTAGATGTGAATAGGTGATATGTCTGAGGAAAATTTCCACCTCCATCCCAATGATTCAAATTGACACCTTACACATATGGCATCCAATAGATATGATGTGATGAAAAATTCAGGTTTCTATCCCTCTAGTGGATTTTGGGCTCATTTTACATTTTCCATGATGGAGGCTGCTAGAATTTTTTTCCAATTAAATATACTCCCATCTTGAGTACATGTCAGCATCATCAGTACCCAATTCTCTTTGAACATTCTTTCATCTTTCCTACCATACAATCTACATTACATTGATACTACCATCTTATATGCCTTCCTTAGGTATTAAATATCCCATCTAATTGATATCAAAAATTACTGATATATTGCTACTAAGTCTTAAGGATATACTTGCTAGCTAGAGGAAAATTACAAAAACATTTAGATGTAAGGGACACCTGGTAGCTTGGAAGCTTTATTCAGTGATGCAAGGATATATATGTATGTTTCTACATCTAAAACATGGCTATACTAGATAGTCATATCTTTTATATCTATGCACTTGATTATCCATTCAATAAATGCCCAATATCTCCCCCCACCCCCACCCTCATATGAAGGTGGGGGTGGGGGGAGATATTGGGCATTTTTTTAGCACATGGTAGGACAAAAAGGTGTGCTGCTACTTTCTAGAGCAAAGTGTTCTTGACATTATGATACACTTCATTTTCCTCTTCATATTCTAGCACCTCCTTTAAAGAAAATGGTTGATAGACACCATACCAAGTCATTGGCATTGATTTTTATATTTAATAGGCTATGTTTGTATAGATTAGAGTTGTGATCACAAAGCTTTACTCTGCCCTTCCTTCATTTCCTTCCTCAATCTCTTAGCCCAACCTTTTCTTTTTTTGTGGAGCCATATCTTCTATTGATGAGGATATGTTGAGGCACTCCAATTCTATGATACTTGACATCTCAAAAATATTCATGATAATAGGATGTTAGAGGAAAACAAAATACAACAAGTACAGTGTGTTGTACAAGGAAAATTAAGTTATAGCACTATTGCATAAGTTCTAGGTAAAGATTGTGCTGAGGAGAGAATGTGATACAATGGCACACATTATGTTTTGATATGAAATTATTGTTTCAGAGGGTATGAGTCATGATACAGATAAGGTGGAAGCTAAAGGTTTGAGTTATGCATTGTTGCACAAGAAACGAAGGGTGAACACATCGTGGCATGAAGGAAGGGGCAATAGTGATGGGATAAATCATAGTAATAGTCAAGTTTGAGAGAAGAATTGCTCAAAGAAATTCCTATTATCTAATGTGAAGAATCACATTGCTCCACAAGATATTGTGTTGACATTCGTTTAAGCTTGGCATTATTGCGCAAGATTTGGGTAGAGGGGGTATTGTTAATGAAGATACACATTTACTTGCACTATGATATTGGAGAAAATAAGAAATACCTAAGTGTTGAAGTGTGAAAGTAAAAGGGAGATAACTAAGAGCAAGAGAATGGAAGGTTTATCCAACATGGAGTTGGGTATATATAAAGAAAGAAAAAAAATCAAAAGGTCAAGGGTTAGAAGGTAGAGGGTCGAGAAAGATGAAGTAATAAAGAAAATGAAAGGTCCTACCTGGAACTTAGCTCGAACCCTTATCTTCTAGCAACAATGGGATCTCCAACAGTAGACGGTGCTTTATAGTGCCTTCTTGAACTAAAAAGTGGAAGGTTTCAGTGACAAGAGAGCAAGGTAAAAATGAAACGGGGTCCTAGCCTTATATAGAATTATTGCATTACTGAAGGCTAGGGAGAACATTAAATGAAGTTTCACGTGTATTTCCGTGCTAATACTTAAGGAAATGTGATGTTACTCAAAGGGAATGCAGCACAAAAGAGATTGTGCTGGGAATATTTTATTTACAATGTGCCACACTAAGGAATGGCACTATGTTGTGTGAATTAATAACATTGTGTTGCACCAAGGATGAGTTCAACACACCAAACCATAGAAATGTGCACTCGATTTATTTTATAAAATTAAAAAATGTAAACATTTGTCTCCTAGATAACTAAGGCAAAATAGGGAGATTTATCACTTGAAGATTCAAAGTAGGGGGACTCCAAATTTTAGAATATGTTGAAAACTTGGGGTTATTGTGGTAGCTACAATTATTGGGGATTCATGGGTAGGACCTTAGCATATTTGATTTGTCCCTTGTTATGGTAGAGTCTTATCATTAGGGAAGTGGTAATATAAATCTATGGGTGCCACTAGTTCACTTGTTTAGTCCCAATTATAGATTTAGTCTCTTAGTTACTTTTCTTGGTCTCGATTTGTAATACACACATTAAAATGTGAGTTAGCCACCAAAAAATATGATAGGATATGGATATATTATGTATGCAAGTTTAAAATGTTTAATATCATATACAATTGTTTAGTGTTTCTTTGTTGTAAGTGAGCATCCATAGCCCCAACAAATGTTCTTGCATCACTGCTCTATGTAGGAAGCCTTTCTCATTCCTTTACCCTTTCATTTTTTCATGCAATTTTGCATTCTTGGCAATTCTTTGCATCAAGGCGGATGAGGGATCCTGACTTATTTTATGACCAAAGAGGTTGTTCCTTGTGTTTCAAAGACTCGGGAGATTTTTTTAAATGTGTTTTCTCGCTATTACAATTTTCTCTCCATCCCTTCTCTCATAGATGGGTCGAAACATTTGTGCACAATATTCATTAATTTGAAACCAATCAAGTTACGAAGGTCCTATTAAGGATACAAGCTTTATAAAGTTAGTTGAGTTCCCCATTGGATTTTTTTATTTTTATTTACATGATGTTGACTCATAAGATTCTTAGGACTAAACCAACTGATAGAGATCTAATGTCAGCCAGTTAATGAATAGTTACTATAGCCTTATTCTCAAAATTTACATAGTACCATTGGTCCTTGGGATGGTCAAATTATTTATGTACAAGGCCTCTTATTTATGTACAATGGCCTAACAGTGAAATGAAAATGATAAGTGCATAAGGCGAGTCAAATAAAACAAATGCAAGAACAAAATAAAACAAATAAAACATAAGGAAAGGAGGAGAAGTAAAATATGTATAGAAATTAGAACAACTCAAATAGTTGTTATTGGACATATAACTTCAAATCTTGGCCATTAATGAGAAGGGATTCAATCTCCCTATTTAATGTTTGTAATCTATATGTTTGCAGTCCAATATTTTCATGAATCTGGAATGAGCCAAGCCACAGAGACTAGAGTTTAGTATGTTTACCCTTGCCCTCGGGGGATTTATCCAATTTTAAGACAATATCACCCACATGAAACTCTTTATCACCTACGTACCTTTTATCAAACCATCACTTAATTCTTTGTTGGTGATATGAAAATTTAGAATGGGATTTATGCCTTTCTTCCTCAAGCTTTATGAGGGTATCAATTCTACTCTTCATGATAGGACATGACCTACCACGAGATTCTTGGGAGAACTATAAGTAAGTAGGTAAAGATGAAGTTACAATTTCCTTCTCGTATACCAAGAAGTAAGGCAAGGTACCAAGGGATGATTTTGGCATCACTCAATCAGCCGAAAGAGCATTTGATAAAGTGTTATGCCAATTTTACTATTTGGAAAGAACAATGTTATAATTAAACACACACACAGCACAGATATAATAATATTAACATCATAATAAATAATATATAAAGATATATATTAATATAATATATAATGCTTTATTATGCTAGTCCATTTCCTTATGGGTAATAGTTAGAGGAATGTTTTAATATAATTCCTTTATCTAAAGAAAAATCATAGAATTTCAATGATGAAAAGTAAGTGGAATAATCAAGGACAAGAGACATTAGAATGCCAAACCTGGTGATAATACTTTTTTCAATGAACTGCATCACCATTTGACCAATTACTTGTTTCATAGGAATAACTCAACCCATCATGTAAAATAATATGTTCTTGTCAAAATGTACCAATATTGATTAGATTAGTGTGGAAAAATTTCATTGATCATATCAAGTCTGCACTGTTGGAATGGTTCTTCAACTTAAATTAATTGCAATGCAGTTGCTGACCTTTTCTCCCTTCTAGCACACCTTTGACAAATATGACACTTTCAGGCATATGCATGAGCATCTCTTAAGAGTGTAGAACAATAGTATCCTACCTAAATAATTTTATATGATGTGGTATCATTGAAAAAGTGGCCTCCATTGCATTTATTATGAAGTTCCTTAAGAACTTTATCTTCCTCAGATGACTCTAAACACCATAGTAAAACTCCATTATGATGATTTCTAAACATGATACCATGAATCAACTAGTCTTGTGTGGACTTGAACCTTATTCCTCACCTTTTTTTAGTATCAAGTTAGAAGTAAACGTATTGTGTTCTAAATATTTTCTTAATTCACTATACCATGATGATTGTGAAGTAGGCTCATGTACAAAATCAAAAACATACATATCCATTTGTTCATGCCAACAAATCATTTATTTTATTTGAGGATTTATAGCTTCTACAACTAACTTGTAGAATCAATTCCCTTTGATCGTATGATATGGCTTAAATTTGAGGTCCTACTCTTGTAAATATGTCATCCAATTACCTCTTCATTCCCCTAAATCCTTTTGCACAAATAAATATATGACTATAATGTGGGGAACAATCACCTTTACATGGATCTTCAGGATGTGAGTCTTGAAGTTCTTCATCACTTTATAGACGGCATAATTGTTTTTATCAATAGTGGGGAAATTTATCTTAGATCCTTGCATGCTTGTACTCATGAATGATATTGGGTGTTCATGTCCTTTACTATCCTTCTGCGTGAGAACTACAACAATAGAAGAGTCAGATGCAAAAGTCTAGAGCATGAATTACTTACCAAAATTAGGACTGCATAGAGTTGTTGCAATGCCTTCTTTAATCTTTGCAAAGGCCTCTATCACCTTTTGATCCCACTTAAAAATTGCAACCTTTTTTATCATATCTTGGAGTCGTTTCATAATATGAGAAAAAAATAGTGTTAAGTTTTCTAATAAAAATTTTTCCCAAAAAAGGTTGCATATAGTTTCTACCATTAGTGTATGGGATTTGTGTGGTCACTTTAATGCACTTTGGATCAACCGATATCTTGCTCTTTGTAATAATATGTCATAAGGGATTTCCTTCAGATATTACAAAAATGCTTTTCTTGGGATTAAGTGAGATGTAATATTTGTGACTAAGCTAAAACAATTTTTTGATATGGTGGATATGATCTAAGCGCTTCTTTGAGAACATTGTTACATCATCCAAGTATACTACTACACTATGTCCTATCACTCACCTAAAAACAATGTCCATGGCTCATTGAAAAGTAGTTATGACATTTACTAACCTCAAAGGAATTCATATATACACAAGCATACACCACTTAGTTTTGAATGCTGTCTTTAAGGTTTATAAGGTTCAAATATTAAGACTTGTTCATATCCTGGAAATCGAAAAATAAAAAGCATCTTTGGACCTAAGATTGTCTAAATAATTTGTTCTATGGATGAAACTAGGCAGTTATCTTTGTTTGATGAGAGATTGAGATTTCAAAAGTCTATACATAATATTATCTCTCTTGACTTCTTAAAGGGACTAGATTCGAAACACAACTTGAATTTCATACCTTGAAGATAATCTTAGCATCCAACAACTTCTTTAATCCTTTTTGTATTAGTAGTTCTAAGGTCAGGTGGACTTTTCATAACTTCTATTGAAACGGCTTGGAACCCTATTTTATAGGAATCACATGTTTGATGATATGAGTATCATAACTCTTAATATCATCATAGGTCCATACAAAAACATCTTGGTATTGCTTGAATAATTGTATAAATGCTTGTTGTTCAGTTGGAGTACAATACATACCAAGATTGAAAAAATAGGATCTTTATTTGTGCCCAAATTTATTTTCTCATGTATAAATGTTGAGCTTTGTGTCTTAGTACTAAGGGGGGTTTGAATCAGCATTGAAAATCATATAGATTTTCCAGCAGGATGACACATTTCCGCGGCTTTGTCTCGACCTCTAGAGATTTATCATGTTCTTCTTCGTCAATGATCACATCCTTAAATCTTCCTGAGTTGGTGAGAGACTCCAATATATATTCATGATTGTTGAAAACATAAATGTTAGTCACATTATTGAGGTTGCATGTTTATAAATAATTTCAATAGTAAATCCATATTTAAGAGGAGTAAATCAAGTTGTTGTGTTTGCTAAGTGTCAGTTGTAGCATTATTAATTCTAGCTTGCACTGAAGTAAGATAAAAATATTTAAATCCATAAATGATATGTCATAATTCTTGTTGGTAATATTTTAGATGAGGTGATAAACAATGGCTTGTATTACACACCCATCTGGTGATTATTTTGGAATCACCAATTACCTTGATGTGTTCTACCTTTAGATCAATGGCCTTTTTTAACCCAAAAATCAATGCCTCATATTATTCCATGTTTTAGGTACATTCAAACTCCAAGTGACAAGAAATGAGTGTTTTTTTCTTTTGAGAGTCCATCAGAATGCTACCTACACCAGCTCCATTCTGCTTTTAGATCACTCATACTATAGAGTCCAGATATTACAACCATTCACACGATTGTTCTTATCTACACTAATACTAATTACATTTATAATACAATTTCCAATTACACCAGTCAAATTTCAAGGAAGGAGGTCTAACTATTTTTCTATTCAACCATGATGTACTTCATGCGAGGCTCACTACCAAATCTTATTTGATCGTTCTTTCCTCTATAAGGGAGCCACAAGTGAGACCAATCCTTAGAAAAGTAGCCTTGAATTTTCTTGGATCAATCCCTACTCAAAGGAATTCCATAAGCTTCCTATATGTCCACCACCACAATATATATGAACTGATATACCCTTGAATTTGATGACAAGCGGATGGGTACAATGATGAGTTCATTGATTAGTTTTACTTCAAACCTATCTAGTTGTATGATTTCAGCATTAGTCTTTTCTGTATTGATGTTGATCTTTTTACAAACTGACAAAGGCACCATGTTAGTTGAAGCACCATAATCCACTAAGCAAGTATGCACATTATAAATAAAAATCTCAAATGTCGGTAAGAATGATAGTGTTTTTTATTGTGAATGGACTCCAATAGTCGTTGTATTAATTACAACATTATCGCGTTGTATAGACTTAGTTTGAGAAATTTATGTGTTTTTCCCAGAATTGGAATTTGTATAACTAGATTAACTTAGTGGAGCAGTTGTTGTGAAAGTTTGGATTATCAACTCTCTTTTATTGGGAATTTGACAAATCTTGTATAATGTCACATTTGCTCCATTTCACCACCTCCATTATTGTCTTTGGTTGTGTGGTTTATATATGTAGCTTGAGAGGACTTATTATATGCTTCAAGTGCTTTAGAATTTACTTTAGTATTTCCTGACGCACCTTTGGTTGGTTGATTACTTGTGGAATAATAAGTCATATTTTGATTATTGGTCTTCAATGGGAGTATCTGTCTCAACAAAGTCTTACCCAAATCTTGAGGAATATATTTAGCCATTGTCCATTTCCTCCATAGGTTGTAATACTTTGGGTTCTTGGTTGGTTGGCATTATCTGAATGAAACCACTCTAACTGTTTGAGTATCTCTGTCCACCACAACATCCCACAATAACATTGTTGACCCAATATTAGAATGATCATATGTCGGGTGGCTTCTTCCTCATTTGATTAATCAGGTTGATATTTTGTTGATTGATCATCCAAAAAATTATTAATTATCAAGGTCATAGAATTGATCAATCATGGGAAAGTATTTTTTGAATGGTTTGCATGATGGTATGAGTAAAAGTTGCCAATTATTCTTTGCATGGTTTGCATGATGGTATGAGTAAAATTTTTCAATTCCAATATATTCAACATCCAAGTTCACATTATAGATCTGAGAAAAATTAGTTGGGGGATTGTTGTTTCAAATAAAAAATGTTTTTAGAGGTTTGTTAGTTGAGAAACTTTTCCCAACACTCCTCTTAAAATCTGATACTTTATTGATAAATTTTTTCTTCATTTTAACCATAGTCTCTAGATTAGTAACCTCTTTCTACACAGGTTTATTCACGGTTTTATAAGGCTTTTTCCCACCAACTTTCAAAACTTCTTGGGTGTGCAGAATATCCTTTTCAATTTCTAGCTCCTCAGTCAAATTTTCTACCATTGTAGTTTTCTTGGCCCTTTTCACAATCTTTGCTATATTAGAATGTAGTGATGAAGTATAATACTCGATTGTTACCAAATCATGTGGTGGTAAATTGGTAGAAAATTTATTAATTATTGTAGTGAAGAACTCGTTGAAATATTTGACTTTCTTTTTCTTCTCCATCTTTAAAGTGCTTAGTTCTTTTAAAAACATAGGTTGTGTTTTCTCTTTTGCAAATTTATCCATGAGATCCTTCTTAAATTACTCACAGGTTGTAATAGAACATGTCTAAAGACTATGGAACCATGTCGCAGGTTTATTTTCAAATTTTTAAGTGAATAACCTACATGCCACATCTTCATTTTGAAAATTTATCGATATTAAGGAAAGATATAAATACTAAATATTGTCTTCTATAGAGGTAGACTTCTTCGGGTCAACTTTTAGGAGTAACTTTTAGAGATGTGAGGGAAAGGCATGTAAGAAACCTTAAATGTTCAAAGCCCCTTGGGCCATCCATGCCAATTGATTGCCAGCCATATTATTGTTTGTGGTTCTTCTTCACTTGCAGAATCATTATGATTGTTTCACCTTCCTAATTCTCACCAATTGGTGGCCCTTCATCTGCTTCATCAAAAGGTCCAAATAATGAGTTCTTTCAATATATTTTACCAAATAAACCAATGAATCATAAACCAAATCTTCAACTGAATGAAATAGTACACCATGATTGTTTATTTATCTCCTGCTTGTATGCTTATGAGGAAAAATAACAGAGATGGGAAGTATTCCAAACTTTTCTACATACTCTCGAGTGAATGGTCTCAAAGCTTTCAAATCTTCCTAAGTGATCTCATATAACTACTCAGGACTCTTCGAAGGAGGTAAATATTTAGGATAAGGTTCTTCGAATGGCTCAAGAATAGGTTGAGGAGAAGCATGTTAATTTTTGTCTTCTCTAGAGGTTTTAGAATGATAAGAGTGAGGAACTCTACCAAACATACAATGGTGATCTTCCTTCTAGTCCCAAAAATTGTTAACAAGGTAAAATGTACCACCAATGGTTAGAAGATGTCCCTAGTATAAACTCTCAACTATACATTACACCATTTGGGATAGGACTCCCATTCGGTATGTGGGCCTAGTTACCACCATGTTGATTCAAGAATTGGTTTTGGATGGAGTGACCAAGAGAAAGGAAATCCACATCAAAATTTTGATAGAGTGTGAATTAGAATAGCTTTATGAAATACTTTAAGTGAAAGATACAAAGAATATAATATCAGTTAAGTAAATGGACATGAATCTTAAAGAAAGAATGATAACAGAATTTAATCAAGATACATGGACAAAGAAATATATTCATTATCAATTGTAAATTAGTTCACAATTAATATAATTCAACAAACAATCTCAAATAATATGTGAGTCTCAAATTAACAAAATAGTTCATTAATTATCAACACATAAATAAAATCACATACCATTAAATCACCATAAGAATAGTATTACGACATTCAATGACATGTGAATGAAATGCTTGCCTTAACTGAAAAGAGCTTGTCAAAATTAAGTTAAAATATCCAATTCCCCATTACATAAATCATCCATGAGATCCAATAGTGGAAATGCAAAATTATCACTTGATCTTTGAAAGGAATGTATAATATTTCCTCTTTTAAGGTGCTCAAAGGAGTCCAAAATTAAAAGTCCCGTTTAAATAGCCATGAGGGTATATATTGACCTAGATTTATGAAGGAATTAAATGAAAACATATTTAGACAAAAACACAAAGATACAATGAAATATAACTTCAATTAATAAATTGAAAATGTTGAAAATTGTTTACATGCAAAATGAAAGCAAACTAGAGCAGGTGATGGCAGCTTATCTTTGAGAAGATATATGAGGGATAAATGCCTTCCAAATTGTTTTATAATGAGGCTCTAAGGCATGTTTATAATGAATAAGGAACAAGAAACCCTAAACATCCAAAATATGACCATAGGAAATGAAGCGGCAGAAGCTTATGGGCCCCGATGAGGTTAGTTGGAACGTCAACTTCTTGGGGTCATAAGTTTGGGATAAAATATATGTTCGGCATGTATAATATCCCAATAAAAAGGTTTAATTTTGACTATAAATATATTCAATGGCAATTGTTTTCCATTTCCCCAAAAAAATGTTGTTTAGCACCTCAAAATGGCTCTCAAATTTCAGGACCCAAAACTGCCAAAAATAGAAAATTGTTGAAAAATAAATTGTGCTAAAAAATATGAAACTAATAAAAAAATAGTGTTGGGGGTCCAGGTGGAATAGGTGGGTGGTAACTAATATCCACCTGGATCATATATATAAAAAAGTGGGGTGACTCTTCACCTCCTATAACCTTTCAACTTCTGTTGTGACTTTTCATTTTCCATACGAATTTTTATTTTTATCCATATTCTTATTTTTATTTCATTTTTAGTTACAACCTTATTTTATTCACATGCTACATGAAAATAAAAGTAATAAAAATAATTCCCTTCATGGTACTAATCTTGTAATGGTTCAGGTTGATGGTTTAAATTGCAGCTCTTGAGCTACGTGAGTGTGCCACACTTTGTAATTTCTTGCAATGGATTTGACTTTATTAGATATCATCCTTCCAAATATGATCTCACATTCAATAGAATCGAGTATCATTGTTCTCATATATATTTTTTCTCATTTTAAAAGTGCAAAGAGTATTGTGTGCAACTTAACTAGTTCCAACCTATGTTTTGCAATGACCTCTCTCGTAGGTTTTGGGTCCTTCTGAGCAACAACTTGCTTTATTGCATACATTATCTCTTGAATTTCTAGCTATATTTCCTACTCAAGTCTTACTATTCCTTTTGCAATGATGGAGTCTATCTTGTTTGGATTGTGTTGGAAAATACAATGTGGCAGCTATTAATTCATATTTTCCATATCCTTAATAATTTCTTATGATCCTTATTTATCTTCTTACATTCTATTTAGTATTTCTTCTTCATCAAACAATTATCAAGAGAAAATTACTAAAGGCAGTGGACACAAAAGTTAGGCTCCAAGCTTGGACAAAATCCATCCAAGGGGAAAACCCAAAAAATATCTTCTCTTCTTATAGAATTTGCTTCAAAAGAGATCATTAACACCCGAACTCTAGACTAAGTCCTCCTCTAAGTACCAAATAAAACCTTCAAGAAATCCTTCCAAGTAAATCAAACCAACAAAGCTTGATCCTACTTCAACCATCTTCTAGCTACAACTTCGACCCCCAACTTTAACACTACAACTTCAGCCCTACATCTGTTGTGCAAACCCTAATCCAACTTTTCTAGATATTATCATTTGAGCAAGACTGATCCTTCCAAGGTCAACGAGATTGTCACAAAATATATTCTCTTTCAACAACTTGATATTGTGACACGCTCTTCTGCCATTCAGACCTGCGATTTTGGCCTTCCTGGAAGCGACAAAAACCATAGATTTCTGCACATGTGATAGAGATAAAGCCCAAAAAAATCTCTCCTTCCTTCTTCTTTCGTTATATACCTTCACTCTCCATTTCATCTTCCTTCCCAAATATAGATTGAACTTCTTCTTGAGAGATCGAACTTGTGAGTGAGTGAGACAAATGATTTCGAATATGCTTCTTTATATAGCATTTCCAAGGGGACGAATTCCCTATTTTAGGTTGAATTATATATGCCAAGTCTGACTTGTACTTTGTATGTTTCCACGTCTTTCTAGACTCAAAATAAATTATTTTACAAGGTACATTTTTCTCGGAAGGGTCTTATAATCATGATGTTGACTCTATTAACCTATGACCTAAACCATAGCCTATTAGGGGAGTTTTGATGTCTAAAATGGGACTCCTAAGGAAATAATAAAATAATAGCTAAACAAATAAAATAATATTTATGAATTTTCAATTCATTTTTTGCACCACACTCCATGTAACCATCATTAAATTCAATTGAAAATTTATACCAAAATAAAATTAATAAAAACAAATTATTGATGTGACTATAAATAAAAATGAGTTGTTCAATAAAAAGTCATTGTCATTGAAAGAATAATGCATTTGTCCTTTGCTCTTTAATAACTTAAAATAAATTATAAATATTAATTCATAAATTCTTAAATGTATATATACTATTAATTAAAAATATAAATATTAAATATACAATTAAATTATATAATAACATGTAAGTAATTAAGATACTATATAAAGATCGAATAATATAATATAATAAATGCAATATATTATTTTATATATTAATTTATATACATATTAAATTGTTTTATTTATAACATAACAATATATATAATATTAAAAATGATATAATATATATTCTATTACATAGATTAGTTTTTCATAATATTATATATAATAATATATAATATTAATATAATCATAATGAATCCCGAATGCGGGTGCTTGTGACAGGCATTAATAAGACGGGACAGGGTTGGGGCAAGGCAGATCGCCACCTACCCGATCAGTACAAGAAGTTAAAATATGACACGACATCTGGCACATGGCATAAGCGCATGGATCAACATATAAGATTTCATTCCAGATGGTTCGGCTCACACATCAGGTTCAGAGTTATGGCTTCTACCTCCGCAAGCACCAGCCTGCAGCAGAAGGTGGGATCCATCAATGTGGAAGTAATGGGAGGAGCCTCCTGAGGCATGACAAAGAATGATAAGCTCAGGGGAGGTCCAGGGGAGGTGGCAACATTACTGTTTTATTTTCTCTTCTCGCTCGCCTCCGGTCTCGATTCAGGCTTCAGGTTGCCTGAGGGGATTTGGGTTCCTCTGTCGCTTAGCTTGGACCTCTCGGTGAAGCAAATTCTGCTCCTCGTCACGTTCCTTTTCGGTGTTCTGTGTTGTTTCTTTCATTTCCATATCACAGTGATTCATCTCCTTTTCTGGTCGCTAGTTTCTGGTACAGGCAGGGTCTTCTCTGAGCAAAGGTTGGCTCTCCAGGAGGACAGGTTTAAGCTCAGCAAAGGTGGTTCGATCAGAAGGCAAAGTTGTTGCCACCCGTTGGTCAGTGCTTTGGTGCGGCATTCGTGGACTTCTATGATTGCTATATTCCCAATGCCTCATTTGCGACCAAGGATGGGCTGCCATAGAGGCCAGTCGAGGTGAGCACCAACAAGTTCGTCATCTAGTGAATTGTCAGCTGGGCCTCACCCTTTAACCCGAAGCAGGAGAGGGAGATCCCACGCTACCAGTTCTAGCTATGGGCCTGTCCCCACCTCTAGTTCTGCCATCTTCACCTTTGACAGCACTCTGAATAGACCCAGTATTACAGCTTATTTCATGGTGGTATTTCATGAAGAAAGTCAAGCCGAAGATACAAGGACTCAGCTTGGGGGCTCGGGGGCAATCTCGGCTCCTTCTTCTTCCCTCCAGTTGAGTGTTGACAATGCTCCTTGGCAGGCAACAAATGAACAGACATGCACAGCTCAGGATGTGACGATGGTTGACCTAGGTCCGTTTGTTCAAAACGTGGCACAAGCAGGGGATTTTCCAAATACCGGTTGGTGTCATATCATAGAAGAGACTCCTGATGAATAGTGCGTCCACCCAAGCCTCTACTTCCTGAGTGCGCCCTTCACCATTGGGCATGACTATAAGGAAAATAGTTTTTGGGTTCTCTGGTGTTTATTAGTTTTTTGGGTAATCTTGCACTATTGTATGTATCTTAGCTTGGTCCCTTGTGTGGGTCCTAAAAACAATTTTTACATATGTTTTTTTTGAATAGTTCTGCCTCCTGTTGATGCAGAGCTCTTGACTCCGGTCATGCTGTAAATTTACCTTTACTTTGTTAATAGAAATAGTCTTATGTAGGAGGGCCAGATCTAGGCTGTAGGGCTGAGGCTAGGGCCAGCATCGATGGTCGGGGAGTAGATCTTCGGTAGCAGCCCTCGTCTAGGTAGCAGTAAGGGTTAATCGGAAGGTGGAAGGTGTTCTCAGCCAGGACAGACACTTGGAGGTTTCGGTGACGGAAGCTAGTAACCATGGTTTTCACGGAAGAGGGTATCGACCTTGACCCGTCGTTGGAAGACATTCTTTCTATTTGGGGAAAAGACCCAACTCCCCAGAACGTGAAACACTATTTCGAGTCGGTGGAAACCCAAAACACTCGTCCGTTCTGTTCGGAGCTGGAGAAACATCATTTTTCATCCATCTCCTCGCCTAAGGATCAATGCGAATCGGTAAAGGTTTTTCAGGAAGCTAAGAACCAATTTTCGAACCATCCCTCCAGCCAAAAGAGGTCGCAGAGCCCATTTCATCCTTCGGGCGGAAGTAAAGGGCATTTAGGGTTTGTAGATCCAGTCCTCTCTGGCGGATTAGAAGACAACGTCACCCTAGGATCGAAGCTAGGGCACAGACCGGTGGGAAATGCAAGAATTTTGGCCCCCGTCACAAGGGCTTCAATTGCTGCAGGCAGATTAAATGCAATAGAACGAGGAGGAACGGATCAACGTTCTGAGGAACCCCAGGTGCAAAAGGGGGATGATAGGCGGCCACTTCAAGGATCCCAGCAGGAAATCGAAGAGCTAGGAGATATACCCAGAGGCACAAATATCACAGAGGGGCAAAGGAAAAAGCAGAGACTGATAAAATATCAAAGGGTTGAAGGGAACCTGGTCTTGGGGATGGACGTTAAAATCGAAGAAGTATTGGTGGTTGCTGAAAGTACTCTGGTCGGTAGAGCAAGAGGGAAGATTTTTTCCTCAGAATTCATCAAATCCTGGGGGAAGCGGAACTGGCAATCGGATCTAATCAGAGACTTTTGGGTCCTGTCTCTCCCAAAAGGTTGGTTCTTGGTCCGGTTCGAATCCAAGGAGGCGGCAGATTGGGTGTTGCAGAGGAACTGGTCTCTTGGACACATTCTAGTGTTGTTTAAAAATTGGAGCCCTATGTTCGATCCAGCTCACGAAAAAGTGGATGTCTTTCCGGTTTGGGTTAGGGATCCAGGCCTGCCCTCTTTTCTCTGGGTCGAATCTGTGTTTAAGGTGCTCGGGAATAGATTGCGGACATACTTAGAGATGGATATGTCCTTTCTGGAAACAAATAACAGAACCATGGCGTGAATCCTGGTAAGCCTAAGGCCTAGTGGAGGTCTGCCAGAGAAAATCATTCTTCAGTATAAGGACTATGTTTTTGAACAAATTTTGGACTATGAGTATCTGCCGTTCCGTTGCCACTGATGCCACGAATATGGGCATCTGGCTAGGGATTGCCCATTGGGAAGAAGACGGCGGAGGTTCCAGCGAACGAGGGAGAGGAAGGAAATGATTTATCCGCGTTCTCAGCTTCAAACTAACATTGAGGCCACTGCTACTCAGGAGGAGGATTTAATGGTCATAGATCTGCAACAGGGAAGCCATAATCTGGATGCGGATATTCAGGAACCATCGAAGGAGGTGTCAAAATATGGAGCACTACTAGAGGACGCATCAAAGCCCGTGGTCGAGGAGCCTCAAAGAAAAATTCCGAGCACTGGCGAGGATCAAAAGGGCATGCTTTTGAATCCATCTCCCTCTTCTCTCTTTGAAAAAATAGACGAATGTTTGAATAATCATATGGTGGAGGATCTGGCCAAAAATCTTCCTCTCCCCGAATCCAGAGTTAAAAATATTAATTCGATTGACGGCATCTTGGGAAATTGTATTGAAACATGCATTGAAAACTTGTCGGCTGCTATTCCTTCCCTGGACTTGAATAGTGAAGGGTGTTGCCACGATCCTTCTCCCTTGGACCAGCTTTCCCATTGCCCATATAACCTCCACTCTCTGACCTCAAAGCCCGATTCTTTTCCTTCTGTGGGGGGCATTGATCCATCCCCTACACAGCCCTAGCCCGAGAAAAAAAGGGGTAGGAAGTCAAAACTATCAGCGGCCAAAGCTCAGACAATTTATGATGTGGCTGATGGAAAACAACTTTCCATCACAGGGGCACTTAGAGCAGTGCAAAGCCCCGGCACTGTTCCAAAATGATCATTTCCTCTTGGAACTGTAGGGGTTTAGCCAGTAAACCCAAAAAACTGGCTCTGCGGGAGTTAGTATTAAACTCCAAGGCAGAAGTAATTCTTCTCCAGGAGACCCTGGGGAAAGGAGAGGAGGTAGTAACAATGCTCAAAGGTCTTCTCCCAGGATGGGATTTCACAGCTCTGGATGTCGACGGTCACTCTGGTGGATTAGCAGTGGGGACCAGGGGCGGCAGAATCAAGATCCTGAATCAATGGGGAATGAAACAGGTGATGGGGATTGAATGTCAATCTTCATATTTTGATTTCCCTATTACCATAATTAATATATATGGGCCATGCCAAGAAAGGATTCCCTTCTGGAATGGATTGATGGAGAGCTCGCTCGTGAAGAATAAATTATTGGTGATGGGAGGAGACCTGAATTTCTCTTTAGGAAGAGCAGAAACCTGGGGCCCAAATGCAATAGAGGATCCACAATCTGACTTCTTCAGGAATCTCTTAGTCTCAAACAATTTAATTGAAGCAAACATCATTAAATTGAAACCTAGTTGGAGGAATAAAAGAATTGGAGAAGCAAGGGTGGCAAAAAGACTAGACCGGTTTTTAATCAATGAGGATCTGGCTGCTGCAACTCCTTTATTCAGGCAATGGGTAGAAGAAGGGGGGCCCTCAGACCATTTCTCGATCTATATTGAGCTTTCCAAAGGCCCCTCAAAACCCCCCGCTCCCTTCAAATTCAATGCCTCCTGGCTCCAAGATGAATCCTATAACAAGCTGTTTAATGAAATCTGGATTCATCTTGTTAGTGATTCCCAGGAGAATAAAGGGTTCTTATTTATGGAAAACCTTAAAAGATTGAAAAAGGAAACAATCTCATGGGCAAAGGGGAGGCATCAGAAATAGAACGAGGATCTAACCAGGATAAACGAGGAACTAATAAGGCTTGAAAGCATAGAGGCAGACAGCTATGCAGCTCAGGAATCAAAGGAGAAAATTGTTAGCCCGGAGAAGCTCAAGAATCAAATCCTGCTGGCAAAGGAGGAAGAATGGAGGCTCAAGAGCAGAGCTATATGGCTCAAAGCAAGGGATGAAAACACTAGTTTCTTTCACAATTTTGCCAAAGGGAGAAAGAGCGCAAATACTATATGGAGTCTTAAATCTGAAGATGGAAGGGAAGCTAAGACTTTTGAGGCTCTCTCATCCCTTGGGGTGAATCATTTTCAATCGCTCTTCAAAGATCCTGGCGAGATCACCATAGCGGAAGTCATCCAAACTGCACAGTGTTTTCATAGATATGTGGAGGAGGAAGAAGCAAACCATTTAATGGAACCTGTCTCCAAGGAGGAGGTGGAAAGTGTAATAAAGTCTATGGCAAAAGAGAAAAGTCCTGGGCCGGATGGCTGGTCAATAGAGCTTTTCTTACACTTTTTTGAGCAGATAGGAGCAGAAATCACAGATGTGGTGTAAGAATCAAGACTGAAGGGAGAAATCTACAGTCCTCTCAATGCAACTTTCATCGCCCTCATTCCTAAAAAGGAAGCTCCTGAATCCTTTGAGGACTTCAGACCTATCTCCTTATGCAACATCATCTACAAAATAATTGCAAAGGTTATAGCTCTCAGGATCAAACCAATCTTATCTAGGCATATCTCTCCTGAACAATTCGGGTTCTTGAACGGAAGACAAATTCATGAGGCTATAGGTGTGGCTCAGGAGGTCCTTCACAGTGTTAAGCTGAAAAACAAGAAGGGAGGGGTGATTAAAATTGATCTCTCCAAAGCTTATGATAGGATAAGCTGGACATACATCCGCATGCTATTAACCCACCTCGGCTTCAAAGTGGATTTCATCAGATGGATCATGGGGTGTATAACTGATGTCAGCTATGCTATCCTCATCAATGGAGCTGCTACCACTTTTTTCAAAGGACAGAGAGGGCTGAGGCAAGGATGCCCCCTATCACCTCTCCTTTTCCTCCTAGTGGCTGAAGGGCTCAGTCAGCTGATTCATAAAAGCAGAAGGGAAGGTAAGATAATTGGTCTTGAGGCAGCAGTAAACTTGTCCATTTCTCATCTACTTTTTGTAGATGATATTCTAATTTTTACAAATGGCTCACTTAACGAACTCAAGGAGCTAAAAATGATTTTTGAGCTCTTTCTCAAAGCCACCGGAATGCAGATCAACCATAGAAAATCTCAAATCATCAAAGAGGGTCTAAACAGACTTGACAAGGAACTGTTCAGCTCATATTTTCCATATGAAATGCGCAGCATGAGCTTCCCTTTCAAGTACCTGGGATTGTGGTTGAAGCCAAATGATTATAGGAAGGAGGATTGGTCTTGGCTAATCACAAAGATTGAGGAAAGAATTAGTCATTGGAGTTACAAATGGCTCTCCAGAGCAGCGCGTCTGACCCTTATTAAATCCGTGCTCTTAGCCATTCCTGTCTACTGGGCAGCGCTTACTTGGGTCCCTAAAGGAGTCCTAGAGAAAATCAGGAGAATATGTAGCAGATTCCTGTGGGCCGGAAACAAAGAATCCTCAGCTCTCCCTTGGGTAGCATGGGAGAAAGTGGCGAGACCTAAGGAATGGTGGGGCTGGGGGATCAAAAGCCTACCAGATTTCAGCCTTTCTTTGGCTGCCAAATCAGGTTGGTGCCTCATAAAGATGGAAAATCTCTGGACAAGAACGGTAAAAAGAAAATACATTGATCCAGCCCCCCTGGAAGAATGGATTAGGAATCCAAACAAATCTCAAAAGAATGTTTCTGCTA
The DNA here is from genome assembly GCA_000404065.3 of Pinus taeda. Lineage (NCBI taxonomy): Eukaryota > Viridiplantae > Streptophyta > Pinopsida > Pinales > Pinaceae > Pinus > Pinus taeda. Next base: position 227,986 of record APFE031469582.1, read on the forward strand.
TATGGAAAGCCACCTTGGAATCCTTCAAGGTAATAGAGCAAGGTCTATCTTGGAAGATAGGGAATGGTGATAGGGTAAAGATTGGGAAGGATCCTTGGGTAGGATGCAATGACAACTTTGCCCTTCCCCCTGATTTGACTCAGCAATTGGAAAGGAGAGGCCTCCGTTTCCTTAGCCAAGTGGAGAAGCCAGGTCACTCTTCCATTTGGGGGCAAGCCTGGAAGAATGGAGAAGAGCTGGATTTGGATCCGAGATGGTGGAACGATTGGAATACTTACACACAGGAACTCTTCAGGTCCAATGTAAGGCTGTCCAACAGGCAAGATGAGTTAATTTGGGCGCATGCAGACTCCGGGTCATATGCCCCAAAGAATGGATATTCTTTTCTTATGTCAAGGAAAGGGTGGGGTGAACCAGAGTGGTTGTCAAAATCTCTTTGGAAATTAAAGAGTCCTCCAAAATCGAAAATTCTTTTCTGGTGTATTCTAAGGGACAAAATCCCAACCTGGGATATATTGCAGAACAAATTCATGCACGGGCCTGGGAGATGCTCCTTATGCAAAGCAGAAGTAGAATCCATAAACCACCTTTTCCTAAAATGCCTGGAAGCTCTAAAGATATGGGGTGAGATTGGTTTACCTTTAAACAAACAGCTTGTATGGGAAGGAGACAATATCAAAGAAGCTTGGCAGAAATGGTGGAATGAGCATCCGGTTGGAAACCTGTGCAATCTTCCTCTTATCATCAGCTGGGGGATATGGATAGCTAGAAACAGGAGTATCTTTCAAGACAAAGAGACCCCGGTAGCAATCACAGCAGCTCAGGGTGCGGCCATCTTCTCTAGTATTCCGGAACCTAAGGACTCCTCCTCCCAAAGAATTGTTCCTGATATTCAGATTGCAGAAGGAATTCCTTGGGCGTTCTTTGATGGCGCATCCCAAAACAACAAAGCAGGTGTAGGTCTCGTCATCCATGAATCTCCTTCACACTCCCTAAAAGCATCTGTGGGGCTTGGATCTAGCTCCAATAACTATGTAGAATTACTTGCCCTTAAACTTCTCTTATGCTGGCCCATCCAAAGGCACACCCTCACTATTCAAATTTTTGGGGATTCCCGAAATGTGATCAGATGGGTAACCAGTCATCAAACATGCAGTAATCAATTTTTAAAACAAATTCTGGGAGAGGTACAAAGACTGAAAACAATGTTTAATAGTTTCTCCATAAGCCACATTTACAGGGAAAGAAATGACTTGGTGGATAAGCTCTCTAAAGATGGTCTTCAACAGGATCTGGGCAACTGGCAAATAGAAGAAGACGATCAGGGCCAAATCAGAAGATCAGACCAGCCTCCATACTTTCATCCGCCTTGAGATCTCTGGCAGGGATTTTTTTGTTGTTGTTTCCCGGTTCAACAACTTTTTTTGGTTATATATTAAATATCAAACAACTGAAATGGAAATGCAGCCTTTCTAAAACTTTTGCAGCGATGGATTGTTTTCCTCAAGCATGAGGAGACCCGGTTTTGACATCATTCTACAGCATGTCATTTTTATAGTATATTTGTGCAGCTTGTGTGGATACAAAAGGAACACAGGACAACCCAAAACAGGGACAGCTACAACATATAAAATGAATAAAGTTTATGCTTTTTTTGTAATCATACTTGACAAAATTCAGAATGAACAGTGATGCTCTAGCATATACAATGCAAACTTTTTATAAACTTAATAAAAAGTTTCGTTTTTTTCCTTTGGAAAAAAAGAAATAGTCTTATGCAGAAAAAAAAAAAATATAATCATAATGAAATGAATTGAGGTTTATATGAAAACATACAAATATAATATTTATTGAAAAATGTTTAAAGGCCTGATGATTATATAGGGATATGCATTGCTTCTATCAAGAAATATGAAATGAAAATAATAATTTTCTATTCAAAAAGTGTGAAATGACATTTATTATGAGTACTTTACTTTCTGACTTTAAAAGTACTTAAAGTACTACCATGGCTAGCCATGAGTTTTTATCCACCATTGAGAATGTGACAAGTAAGTACCTTTAACTCAAGCAATGCCACCTCAACCATGGGGGATGATGTCATCCCCTAAAATGTGATTGATTTTCATAAAGTGAATTTTGATTTTACATTTTCCTTAGGAGACCCATTTTTTACCTCAAAATTCCTCTGATGAAACATGAAGAACATGCTTTTACCTAGAATACCAACAATAATGAGCATGAAACCAATGCCTTAAAATAATAACTTTTCTTTTCTTCATTTTTTTTGTTACATAAGATACATATTGAAATGAGTAAAATAACAATTATGAAGACTGAAACTAGTTACATTCTAACACCCCCTCTTAACTAGGGATGTATTCATAATTGTACAACCAGTACAACATCATTCTCAAAGTGAAGAGTTCTCATAAGAAAATTCAAAATGATAATACAACTTTAAGCATTAACATTATAACCATCACTCTCTTTTGATGCCTAACTAAACAAGATCATCTTGATTCAAGAGGATTATTATAGGAGGATTTATGTGTGATAGCACATTATCTATACAAAGGCGCATACCCCATCTGAATGTTCACAAGGTATTTCCTTTTAGGACTATTCTTATATTCGATTCCCAATCCTCAAAGAATATTTTTCCTCTTCGACCATTCTTACCTTGGATACATGTATTATCCTAAAAGAGTGTCGGTCCATTTCCTTTCTAAGATGCTTTATCCTCAATGAAACCACAATTTCTTATCCAATCCTCTATGATTCTCTCTCCAATGTCTTCACTTAGACTTACCACTGTTAGTCTTGGTTAAGTGCATGAAACATGAAGAAGAGAATGCACGTGTGATGTCCATCATCACTCTCTCTCAACCAGAGAGGATATCCCTATTCCCTCTTCGATGGGGAATAAATCCTTTCTCCTATTAAGGATACTCTTTTACTCCTAAAATCTAGAGGATATTTTAGGCTTACTTTGTATTTTGGAAGTCAACACCATAAGCCTTATAGTTTGTCTCCACAAGGGTATCAACTACCTGATTTTGATGGATACAACCACATGTCTCCCTCTTTCCTTCACATCTCATTGTATCGAGGTTGCTTCCTTCCAAGGTATTGTTGAAGTTTGAAATTGTTTCTCTTTTACTATCCTTTTACCATCTCATTTCACCTTTTTGTCACCATTTTATAGCAATCTCAGCATACTCATGGACAATTTCAACTCTTAAAAAAAGGTAATTATCTCCATAATTAGAATCTTAGTTTATTAATGAATTATAACAAAAAAATTCTTAGAGTGACAAAATCATAAAAATTATGTAGCTAATTTTTGTTTCTGCAAGAATATTCATGGTTAGACAGGTTGCAACACTTAAATAAGAGGATGAAGACTACCTGAAGATGACAAATTTTCACCATATGGATAACCATCTATCAACATGATATGGAAAGCTATCGGGATTGAGAAATCTAAAAGTCAAATTCAAAATCAAATTCTGAGAACAATGTGTAGCAGTCAAGTAAACGCAATAAAGGAATAAGACAAGATTAATCGGACGTGTTGAAGATTTGTTCAGCTGTTATGATATGGATTGAGATGAATATCCTATGACCTTATGTTTCAATAGAAATTCATAAAGGGATTTAGCTTCAAAGTGAATCTATCTTGTAGATGTCAAATTAGCTCATTTCATTTCGGCCTAAAACTGTTAAAAATCATTTTATGAAGTTTGTATAAAGATTGTAGTCTAAGACTTGAAAAAAGTTTGGATATTAAGTTTGTAATTGTTTTATTGAGAAAATGAATGATAATCTATTCCAACTTAATACAATTACTCTATTCTCAATGCATGTGTGAGAGATATTATGATTGATAGCTAACTTGCACTCATGGGAGGGCCCCTTATCAAGCTGCGAGGTTTTGTTTATAGTTCTTTTTTCATTTCTGACTTGTTCATAGCAGTGTAGTTTCTTTTAAGAATTTTTTTCATAATAGTTACATTTTTAAAATTTTCATAATATCTCGTTAAAAAGGTTTAATTTTGACTATAAATGTATTCCTTGACAATTTTTTTCGCATTTCCAGAAAAGAAAAGAAAGTTGCTTAGGGCCTCAAAATGGCTCTGAACGTTCAAGACCCAAAACTGCCAAAAATGGAAAATTGTTGAAAAATAAATCGTGCTAAAAAATATGAAACTAATAAAAAAATAGTGTTGGGGGTCCAAGTGGAATAGGTGGGTGGCAACTAATATCCACTTGGATCATATATATAAAAACGTGGGGTGACTCTTCACCTCCTATGACCTTTCAACTTCTTTCGTGACTTTTCATTTTCCATACGAATTTTTATTTTTATCCATATTCTTATTTTTATTTCATTTTTAATTACAGCCTTATTTTATTCACATATTACATGAAAATAAAAGTAATAAAAATAATTCCCTTCATGGCACTAATCTCGTAATGGTTCAGGGTGATGCTTCAAATTGCAGCGCTTGAGCTACGCGAGTGTACCACACTTTGTAATTTCTTGCAATGGATCTGACTTTATTGGATATCATCCTTCCAAATATGATCTCACATTCAAGAGAATCAAGTATCATTGTTTTCATATCTATTTGTGAACATTTTAAAAGTGCAAAGAGTATTGTGTGCAACTTCACTGGTTCCGCCACATGTTTTGCAATGACCTCTCTCGTAGGTTTTGGGTCCTTCTGAGCAACAACTTGCTTTATTGCATCCATTTTCTCCTAAATTTCGGGTTATATTTCCTACTCAAGTCTTACTATTCCTTGTGCAATGATGGAATCTATCTTGTGAGGATTGTGTTGGAAAATGCCATGTGGAAGCTATTAATTCACATTTTCCTTATCCTTAATAGTTTCTTATGATCCTTATTTATCTTCTTACATTCTATTTATTATTTCTTCTTCATCAAACAATTATCATGAGAAAAATACTAAAGGCAATGGACACAAAAGTTAGGCTCCAAGTTTGGACAAAACCCCTCCAAGGGGAAAACCCAAAAAATATCTTCTCTTCTTATAGAATCTTCTTCAAAAGAGATAATTAACACCCAAACCCTAGACTAAGTCCTCCTCTAAGTACCAAATAAACCCTTCATGAAATCCTTCCAAGTAAATCAAACCAACAAAGCTTCATCTTGCTTCAACCATCTTCCAACTACATCTTTGACCCCCAACTTTAACACTACAACTTCGGCCCTATATCTATTGTGAAAACCCTAATCCAACTTTTCTAGATATTATCATTTGAGCAAGACTAATCCTTCCAAGGTCAACGATATCATCGCAAAATAGATGCTCTTTCAACAACTTGATATTGTGACACGCTCTTTTGCCATTCTGACCTACAATTTTGGCCTTCCTCGAAGCGACAAAAACCATAGATTTCTGCACATGTGATAGAGATAAAGCCCAAAAAAATCTCTCCTTCCTTCTTCTTTCGTTATATACCTTCACTTTCCATGTCATATTGCTTCCCAACTATAGATTGAACTTCTTCTTGAGAGATCGAACTTGTGAGTGAGTGAGTGACAAATGATGTCGAATATGCTTCTTTATATAGCATTTCCATGGCGACGAATTCCCTATTTTAGGTTGAATTATATATGCCAAGTTTGACTTCTACTTCGTACATTTCCACGTCTTTCTAGACTCAAAATAAATTATTTTACAAGATACATTTTTCCCAGAAGGGTCTTATAATCATGATGTTGACTCTATTAACCTATGACCTAAACCCTAGCATATGGGGGAGTTTTGAGGTCTAAAATGGGACTCCTAAGGAAATAATAAAATAATAGCTAAACAAATAAAATAATACTTTATGAATTTTCAATTCAATTTTTGCACCACACTCCATGTAACCATCATTAAATTCAATTGAAAAGTTATACCAAAATAAAATTAATAAAAACAAATTATTGATATGACTATAAATAAAAACGAATTGTTTAATAAAAAGTCATTACCATTGAAGGAATAATGCATTTGTCCTTTGCTCTTTGATAACTTAAAATAAATTATAAATATAAATTCATAAATTCTTAATTGTATAATATACTATTAATTAAAATATATAGTATTTAAATTATAAAATTAAATTATATAATAACATGTAATGTAATTAAGACAATATATAAAAATCAAATAAATATAATATAATAAAGGTAATATATTATTTTATGTACATATTAAATTGTTTTTATTTATAACATAACAATAAATAAATATATAAATATAAAATGAATATGGTATATATTCTATTACATTAGATTATTTTTCATAATATTATATATAATAATATATAATATTAATATAATCATAATGAAAATGACTTGAATTTTATTTAAAATTAAAGGAAAAAAATAATGAAATAGATTTTAATTTATATTTATGAGTAGATATATTTATTTATATATAGATATTAACTTATAATTAATTTGTAAATGTAATATTAAATCAAATGAAATGAATATATAATTTAAAAATCAATATATGAAAACATACAAGTATAATGTTTATTGAAAAAGATTTAAAGGCCTGATGAATATATAGGGATGAAATGAAAATAATAATATTTTATTTAAAAAGTGTCAAATGAAATTTATTATGAGTACTTTACTTTATGACTTTAAAAGTACTTAAAGTACTATCATGGCTAACCATGATTTTTTATCCACCATTGAGAATGTAACAAGTAAGTACCTTTATGTTGAGGGATAAATTCCCCTAGGGTCTTGGGTTGATACCCTAGCAGATCGGAGGTTATCTATATAGAGAAACACACATTCCATGCAGCCATAATGCTAATATAAGAAAACTCTACAATAAGGGGCGTACTTGAGGTCCTACGTTTGAGAAGATCCTTCCAGGGTCCAAACCCTCTCGGAGTTCCTTTTGCTCCTTCAACCTGCAAAACAATCAATTCAAGAAAGTACAATAGTATATGGACTAAACATCATAAAGAAATCATCTTCATAGTATACTGAAAGGTAGTTAGTTATGAAATTAAACAACCATTCATATATGATTCATAACATAGATATCATAAACATGAAGAAGATTTATATCAGGAACAAGGACAAGTGTTTCTTTTATTATAGAGAAATAAAGTATAGAAAGGAATAATTTCACCTGATTCATCCTTTCGCAAGCTCCAAGCGGAACCGTCCTTCGGGTTCGTCCAGTCTCAAGCCTTTAATAAACTCCTTCCATGACTTACTCCATGATATCTCAAGTAGTAGATAGACATCATCACACAAGGAAACAAGGGTTTCCTGTAAATGGGGAAAGTGCAGGAGGCACTAGGATCTTCAGACCTGGTCAGGGAAATCTCAGCATAGTAATCTTTCTCTCTCTTCTCTCCTCCTTTAGGCCTTCCCATTGAAGCCTTTTTATACTTATTCCAAAGTAGTTTTTTAGTTTGGAATTCGTTGGGAACAGTTGGGCCACGGGAACTAACAGGTAATCAACAGGTAAAACCCATGATCTCTGCCCGAAATTAAGGAGATTTATTTTTTTAAAGTGTTTTAAGACATATACGCAGGTTGGGTATACACAGACTCATGTACACATGCATTTATCTCAGGGCAATGTCACGTATAGAGAATAAAACACTATTTTTTAAATTTTTGGACCAGGTTTGAAAGGAGGGGTTGCCCTAGGCCATGAGTGTAGCATCACAAACCTCAAGAGTGAGATTTGGAGCTATAATAGATGCCCCCTAATATATGAGGCCAGAAGGGGTACATGATGGCCGAAATGTATTAAGCAAGTACATGGAAAGGAAATCTGTCAAAAACCAAGAAGGAATTCACCAGAGTTCAGCCTGCCAAGCCACCAAAGAAGATCAGAAAGAAACACTATCTGAGGTGGGCATACCCATGCTCAGAGAAAGTATAGCATGTCTGCATATCAAGTACAAATGGATCCACTAAGTATACAAATATAAAAGACTGGAAAATACATAATGGATCATCTAATCACGATCGAACAAGTACATGTCTGAATGTCACATATAAGAATGTCAATGATGTTGAAGGATGAAGCAGATTACTGATAAAGACTGATCCCAAAAAGTACCAAATGAACATGATGGAATAATATGGTACTACACTGCAAACTCAGATGCTAGCATATAAAATGTTGCCATGGATGACTGCAACATATAAGGTGAAGTGGTATCAACTAGAAGCAACAGGAGCAACTGTTAAGTGAACCAATGAATGTTGATACAACCTGAGGTCTTCACCGACCACCGTGGCACATTTCTACAACATGGGAATAAATGATCTGAAGCTGACCATGTGAGAAATCGTTTGATTACCGGTCATTAATGTATACCGTTAACAAACGCAAGACTACTCATCGATAATGATAATGAGCGTCAAGGTACCCAGTACAAGCTAACAAGTGTGAATAGATGAGCTGAAGTCAAACACTTGTAAGAATGTATCAATTTGGAGACAATGATGGTTTCCCACTATAGATAGCGAAGGATCTACCACTAATGACTGCAAACCCCAAGGTACTGCCAAATGGACTCTAGATATTTGCCCCAGAGCAATGAGTCGAAGTCGATAGGGAAATATGCACTAGAAGGAAGGCATTAAGGCATCATTCATCAATCTAGTGCAAGTGTAACCCGTAGGCCAATAATGTGGAAGGAATCGAATGAAAAAGATGTAGTAACTTGACCAAAGTACGTTTCTGGCATACACAAGATATGGATAGATATGGATAGAGCACGGAAGAAACCCTTTGAACCAACCAATAATGAAAGCTGACACAGAGGCGAGGTATCCACCAATAGGTTCAAATGGAAACCAAGGTACTACAGGAAACTCGATGTGTGATAGTTAAAGTTGATGTCGAACACAAGGGAAACAACTCAATCAAAGACCCATGATACTGATCAACGTTGAGCACAAGGTGACATATCAATAATTAAAGTAGGGCCAGGGTGCAGCTCTAGGCCTTTCCTTAGAGCAAGATGTCATCGTCGATAAGGACAAGACCCACCAGCAAGAAGTCAATGGAGACCTTCTCAAACTAGCATGAGTAAAGCACCAATATAGCTAATGTGATGATAGACATGATACTAACAACTAGGGATGGACGACTAAAAAATGAGTCAAAAGACACCACAGAGAGGCTGAATCAGGCCAAATTCCCTTGAACAAAAGCACGACTCAATGTGACTATGTGGCAGCATATGATGACTCTGTATAAGTTCGTCATGCAGGAGGCACGAACAAACCCTCCATATGATTGGAAGAGATAACCAATCGGGGGAGAACTGACTCAATAACAATGTTAAGGCATACCTAATTCAAAATAAATCCCACCCAAATGGAGGAGACTTTGTTTTGAGTGCTTTGTTCAAGGGCGACACGACTGACTCTAGCTGCCAACAATAAATGGAAATATTGTCCTGTTCCTACTCTTTTTCGAATATATTTTTTTGTCTTTTTCTTTTAAGCTGGAAAAAGAATAAAAAGATGCTATACTACAGTGGAAAGAACAAGTGTCGGTGAAACAGATGATCTAGTTCCTGGGATTGGAACAATCCTATGCTCAATGCAGGGAGGCGAAAACTAGTCAAAGACACTCAAAGGTGTGTTCCTTCCATAGGTCAAGGTATGTCAAATTACAGAAGCCAAAGGTATGCAAGTTTGATTTTGCAGTTGTCATGGTCAAAATTTGGCTTAAACACGAGTCCAAGTGAAGCCGGCTCAATGCCAAGAGGTGCAAATGGTCAAAATGCAATGCAGTAGTACAACTCAACACAAAGGAGCCTCTATGGTATAAGGCCAGAACGAAGCAAAGAAGCAAAGAGGAATGACTCTTCATCACATAATACTTGGCGGGGCAACAGAGGACTCCTGAGCCTACTTAGGTTAGAGCAGCATGGGCAACAAATGTTAGTGAGGTGCTAACTACGATGCCCATGAAAAGGATGGCTCTACCATCATGTCATGATCTAAAAAATTGGTGAGTGAAGGTGGTTTACGAGCCATAACATGATGGGATTGACCCTATGGAAAATGTATCGACAAATGAAGGCTAGTATACATAATGCAAAAGAAAAATGGCTTCCCTAACCTATATTCCAATGAGAAAACGATACCTACCATGACAGGTCAGTAGTCATGTAACCATCTCGAAACTATCGAAAAAACATCCAACATGTCCTGAAAGTCAAACCATTCTCGACATTCCAAGCTCCCAAGTTGAAAGTTACATGAGACCAAACAAAATCAAGTTTTGAAAAAATTTTGCATTTTCAAATCCTATAAAAGAGTTTTTGGACTCACCATTTTCACCATTTGAGTTTGAGAGTAGAGAAGTGGAGCAAAAGGAGCAAACTTTTCCATATGCCAAATTCAACCGTTCTGATTCTTCCAAAATCCCCAGGTAACTCTTATACTTGTCTTGCAATCAATTGTGACTAGTTTTAGAACTTTTAATTTATGTTTTACTGATGAATTTTTTGCCAAAAATTTCATCGCGGCGTATACGCGGGTTGGAAATATGAAACCGCGTACACGTGGGCCCTACACACGACTGTGTGTAAATGGACCCACGTATATGCCACAAACATTTCAAACAAAAAAACTAACAGTCCAAATTCATTTTTTCTTCAGGATGCCAGTCACTTGGTGAGAAAGAGAGCATACCGCAGTGGATGATGAGGTCATGAATGATCCTAATGCTTTAGATGCCTTACGGGGATGTGGTTTGCTAAAATTCTTCAAACTGCCAAATATGAAAGCAAACACACGTATGCTTGAGATGCTCATTGATTACTAGAGTATCGAGGATGATGCATTTATGATTGACCAGATGCCACTCAGGATAGAAGTGGAAGATATTTATTTCATGACAGGCCTTTCCCGAAGGGGAGAGGTAGTACATGCTAGGGTCAGGACACGAAGAAGTCTCTCGATCGAGGACTACATACATATTTATTGCCCGAGACATCCAAAAAAGGTTGGAAGTCAAATTTCCATCACACATGTGGAGAGTCTATCACTGAGGATAATCATGTTCACTATAGCTAGAGTGAATGGATGTGCTTCTCTGCACCAGGCATCACAACTAACCATGAGCATGGTGGTTGACTGTCTCACCACTGTATTTGATTGGTGTACTCCTCTTCTGGATAGAATGAAAAGCCAAATCACTTCCATCAAGAGAGGGCAGACTAAAAACTTTGCATATGGGACTATTTTGTGTTCTTTATTTTTTGAGAGGGTCCCTGCACTTCGTCCTGGAGTACTGGTTTCAATCAGCACCCCACGAGATCCACGAATGGGCAGGTGGGCTGACTTGATGAAATGTCTAGGAGGTGGGGAGGTCCCATGGACTGCATTTGATGATGACTTCTTTTCCTAGTGGGATCAGCAGTTCATCGTCGTAGATGACTACCCTTATGCTGGGTTTAATTTCCAAGGAGATCTCGATCTAGCATTGCCACCGATCGTAGCATGGGGCGACATTGGTAAGTGTTTTTTGATTTTATGATTTTTTGTGATTTTTCGAATATAATAATATATTTTGAAAAAATATTTTTGATAGCATTCAAATGACTAATATGATGATCATGTTCCAGATATTGGGTCGATACAACTAGATGATTTCCCACGACACAGATGTTGCGGCCAAGGGGCTGAAGAGGTAGCTGCAGACACAGAGCGACTACTTCACACAGTTCAGCGACACTTGGTGAGACTAATTCACGGAATACCAATGGCAGCCATAGAGGATCTACCTAAAGATATGCAACGTTGTGTGGTTGGCATGCCACGATATTGGGTTTGCACTTTTAGGTGTGTGGCCAATGCAGTAGTTGCCTTCTTAGCCGCTCATCCTGAACTGGGGAACTAGATATAGTGGACATGATTATGGGCATTTGAGTCCCAATTTTGTATATTTTTTGGACAGACCTATGTACACTCCAGATGTTTTTATGATATATATATATATATATATATATATATATATATATATATACAGTTAGACATTTTGATGCTTGATTTTATTGTGATGAATGATTGATGTGCCAGTCTAATGCTTGATTTGCGATAGAATCAACTAACCAATTTTGAGATATTGGAATGTGCAAATAATTAATGTAAGTAAATGATCTTTGCAACAACCTCACCCTTAAATACTGGTGATATAAACATGGATCCCTTACCCGATAAATGTTATTCAATTGTGAATCAAGATAAACTACCAACGAGTCGATTTCATGGGAAATTGCCTTGGATAGTAAATTAATGATGGTAGTATACTCAGCCATATTATTTGAAGCGGTGCCAATGCATACTCCCCTTGATACCATCAACTGACCAGTTGGATAGTAAAGTACCCAAGTTGCAGAAGCGAGGTTCCGAGTGTGCTGACTAGCACCATCAGTGAATCCAAAATAGACCAAGTCATCCATCAAAACCTGCCACAGCAGACCAAAAAGTGTTGATATAAAAAACTCTCGATGAGATATGTACAAATATACACAATGTACAAAGAAGCCATTGCCTTAGCTACTACTTAAGCAAAGTACTTCTTGAGGTAGAGCCCATTTCGGGGTTCCGCCAACTTGTTTCCTTCAAAATCGATTAACTCATATGACCCTTTTTCTAAAACTCATTTAATTATGAAGTGACCGTACCACATAGGCTTGAACTTTCCTGCCCCCAAGGTGTCTTTATCTTTGTCATAGACCAAGACAAGGTCGCCTTTATCAAAGACTCGAGGACGGACAACTTTATCATATTGAGTTTTAACCCTTTTCTTATGAGCCTCATTCATCATGGCGGCATCTCTATGGTGCTCATCAAGATGTTCCAAGTGAAGGAGACACTCTTTGAGACTAGAAGTCTTTGGAAGGAGCTCAACAGGTAATTTAAGAGATGGGATTTCACATTCAATAGGAAAGATAAATTCCATCCCGTAAACTAACTGAAAAGGTGTAAAACCTGTAGTAGTCTTTACGGAGGTTCGGTATGCCCAAAGAGCTGGATACAACATAAGCTGCCAATTGGATCGATTTTTGTTGATTGTCCTTTGCAGGATCGTCTTAAGCATTTTTTTCACTGCCTTGACCTGTCCATTGGCCTGAGGATAATAAGGAGACAAATGCTCCTGTCCGAAACCTAATTTGAGAGCCAATTCAGACATTAGTTGATTCTAGAAATGACTACCATGGTCAGTGACAATCTCTCTCGGGATATCGAACCCTGAGATAATCTGATTAAAAAGGAACAATGTCGTTGTTTCACTATCATTTTTATAACTGCGCATGGCCTCCTCCCACTTCGTGAAGTAGTCTACGGGCACGATAATGTACTTGTGATTCCCTGCTGAAGGTGGGTTACAATTTGTAAAATCAATGCCCCACTTAGTAAAAGGACCGACAGTGACAACGGGAAAAAGAGGAGCTGGATGTGCACGCATCTTCCGAGTATAGATTTAACATGGGTGACAACGTTTGACCACTTCAAAGCAATCCTTGAAGAGCGAAGGCCAAAAATAGCCCGCATGCAAGATACGCTAAGCTGTAGCAAGCCCTGATAGATGACCACCGCAAGCTCCACTGCGGCAGTCATTGAGCACTGACTGTGCTTCCTTTAAGGTTAAACATCACCGAAGGATTGAATCAACCCCTTGATGATATAATGTATCACCAATGATAACATAATTTTTAGCCATGTGACATAATTTTTGATGCTAATCCTTAGAGAAAGTAGAGGGAAACTTTGAGGTTTGGAATTATACAATGATATCTCCATACCAAGGGTTGAGTGAAGAGATGAGGAATAAATTTTCATGGGGAAAAATTTCATCATATATAGTATCCTCTCCACAAGGCAGCTCAGAAATTAGCTCGGGAAAAACCATAGATTTCTTAGACTTGGCGGACAAGAACTTGAGATCAAATTCTTGTAGAATGACTATCCATAGATTATATTTGCCCCCAATCACTCGCCTACTGAGGACAAATTGAAATGGATTGACCGCTACTAAGACAAAATTTTTGCGTAGCAAAATATAATGACAGAGCCGCTGGACAGCATGGATAGCTTCCAAGGCCAACTTCTCAACCAGAGAATAGCGAAGTTTAGAACTATGAAGCCTCGGCTCAAATAATAAATCACATGCTCTGTGAGATCATCGTCTTCCTGAATGAGAACCATACCAATGGTTGATTTTGCTACAGCAAGATATAAAAGGAAGTCTCTACCATAATCTGGTGGACTCAAAAGCGAGGCAAAGACTAATGCCTTTTTCAAAGCATCGAACGACCGCTGCGCAAAGTCGTCCCAAATTAATTGAACTCCCTTGCGTAGCAAACACATAAACCCTTTAGTGATCTCGGCATAATTTGCTATAAACCGTCTTAAGAAATTAGCCTTCCCTTGAAAAATTTGAAGTTGCTGAATTGAGGATGGGGGAGGCAACTGAATTATTACCTCTACCTTGAAGGGATCATCCCTAATCCCTTCATTTGACACAATGAACCCTAATAACCGAACAGACGTAACCATGAAAATGAATTTGTTGGGGTTCAACTGGATTTTATAAAAATGACATCACTCAAAAACCAATCGAAGATGACTAGGGTGATCGTGATCGATTCTCTTTCGAGAACGAGTAGCGAGATAATTCAAGTATGCTTCGATGACATGTTTAATGTCATGGAAAGCATATGACATAGCCTACTGGAAAGTAGCTCCAGCATTTTTAAGACCAAAAGGCATCTTACTGTACACAAAGGTACCCCAGGGACATATAAAAGCTATCTTATGTTGATCTTCAGGATGGATAGAAATTTGATTATAACTGGAAAAACCATCCATGAAGGAAAAAATCTCATTACCTGTACACTCGTCAATAATCTGATCAATGAATGGCATGGGGTAATTATCTTTTGGACAAGCCTTGTTTAGGTCCCTAAAGTCGATGCATACTCGGATTGTTCCTTGCATTTTATCTATAGGGACTGGATTAGAAACGCAATTGGTAAGAGGAACAAGGTATCTAAAACCCGCCTTGAATAACTTCTCCACTTTAACTTTAATGGCTACTGCTTTCCTAGGATTAACCGATTGAAGCCTTTGATGAACTGGTTTTGCATTTTCATATGTCTTGATCTCAAGTTGAACTATAGAAGGATCAATGCAAGATATTTCTTCATAAGACCAAGCAAATACATCACGAAATTCTTTGAAAAGGTCGATGTAAATTTGAATTTCTTCAGGGGAATATTCGATTCTAATGAAGAGATTCTCAATTACATTAGGGTCCCTAGAGATGTTTATAGATATCATTTTTGAAATCACTAACATATTACCTTTGGCACGAAAGTGTGCTGGAGCCAAAGGATTTGATATCGTACAAACATCACTAGTAAAGAGCTCGGAGAACCTAGATTCTACTTCCTGCAATGGAGGAAGAGAATATGAATGATGGTGTAAGTCTTCCCAAGGTCGATCTACACCCATCATTACTTCGAGGATTTCTTCTTCAGAAGGTAAAACTATATCTAAGTAGCCCAAGGTAGAGGTAGAATCAAGGGTCTAGGCCGGGGCCACATCACCATCTAACTCCTCTTTGGAAAAAGGAGTAGAGTGGTCATCTGCAGAGTTAACGATAGATTGATATCTAAGCTTAGCTGCAGACATAGGGAATTCCATTCCATTAACTTGTCCTTTAGCGCTATGTGGTCATAGGTGAAGGCAAGGTCCAAGGGTCTGAAAAATAATGAGTTCGAAAGAACTCTTCTCGAGGAGACTCCTTAGATGATGAAATTACATTGATTCGAGCAATAGGAGAGGGAAAATCAAAGGTACCCATCAATGAAGAATACATCCCAACTCCTAGATTCTTAGTAGGCGAATGAGGGTTATCCACTAAAGAACCAGTAGAGTCAGAAGTTACCTGAGGATCTACTGTACAATAGTCCAGTTGATCAACTTTAACGATTTTCCCTTCATGACCAAAGCAGATGACATGAAACAAAGTCGAAACAATGGCATCCATTTCACATACCCAGTTCCTTCATAAGAGGATATTGTAGTCTAGGTTAGTGTCAATGACTTCTACTTCAATATTGACAACCTTCCCCCCAACACATATGGGAAAGGCTAGGATAATCGCATGTGGCCTATGAGAATGCCCATCAAATGTAGTCAGGAAGGTAGGTGAAGGAACAGCCGAAGGCGATCCAATGCCCTTCTAGTAAGACATCGACATGATGCACGTGGAAGCTCCTTCATTAATAACAGTACGAAAAATGTTAATCTTCTGGTAGGTAGACTTTATTTGAAAAGCCATATGATGAGGGAGTTGCTTTTTGACATTTAACATGTCAAAAGTGATTACTAAAGAATTAGTTGGATCAACTGCCCCAATTGCCGACAATAAAGCACTTCGTTGAGCTGGACACGACTGGAGAACCTCTAAAGCGGACATGGCGCATGGACTCTAAGCCAGATCCTTAATAATGGAGTAGTTCTGGGTAGCCCTAGCATTAGGATTAATAGTCATGCATTTTGCGGAACCTTTCAGTATCCGTGGTATAGTCTCAACAGGGGGTTGCTCAATATGAAGGTCGGTATTTCTGGGAGCAGTTTTATCCTTGGAAGCTTCAACTTCACCATAATCACATGATTGAGTAGCCACATGGACATTTGAACCCACCATGAAAACATTTGATGATTTCTCCCCTTCCTAGCTGCTCCTTGTGGAGGTACCCGGATTTGAACTCGCGCCAGCAAGAAATTGTTTCCCTTACGGAAAAGGGTTGGTTAACACAGCTTGAGAACTAGAAGTCCCTTGCTGCCCTAACAAGCACTAAGTGTCATGAATCTTTGGGTAGAGATGAGTTAAATGTTCTCCACTACACAACTTGCATGGAAACTTGACTTTCTTTCGAAACTCATTTCTACCACCACCACCATTATTATCGGATTTATTTGCGTCGACCTTCCCATCCTGATTCTTTTTCTTACCTTGTCCTTTCTTTTTCCCATTGGAATTTTGATTTCCTTTGGGTTTATCATATTGGATGGTATTAATCGAAGAGGGTTGGGAAGATGAAGGGTTAGACGATGTGACTTGGTTGTTAGGAGCAGTTTGCAAAGACAACTACTGCAATTGGCTCAACAAGTTCACCACATTTGTGTCTATCGATCCAATGATACCATCTGCATGGGGACCTGCCTTTGACTTGGCTATATCAACCTTAGACCCAGGAGCATCTGGCAAGATTTTTTGTAGGATCCCAGACTGAGAGTAAATCAATTCTAATTGTTGGGCCCTAAAAATAGCTTGCTCCTCGGAATAGACTCCAGACATGGAGACATCCTTAGAGATTTCAGGTTGCAAATATTTCAAAAACCATTTGAGACGGTATTCCAAACGGATTTCGGCTTTAATGAGCCTCTTCCTCTGTCTCCATTCCTGAATATGGTTAGAAATGTGAGTTGTCATGTCCTGACGAAAAGTGGCCAGAAGTGCAGTTTCGGCATCATAACGGATAGGCAACTGGAAATGATTTAAGAAAATAGTAGCTAAGTCAGCAAAAGATGTAAAGCTGCCCCATGGCAACTCTATATACCATTTGGCCACATTACCAGTTAAGGTGCGTTGAAAAAGTCTCAACCTAATCGAGTCATCAATAAGGGAGTTTGATGAGCACCACAAATGGAATGTGGTTACATGGTCTCCTGGGTCTTCACCGCCCTTTCCTTCAAATTTTGGAATGTCCGAAGGGAGTTTGGTTAGGACCAGAGGCCAGGCTAGATTGTATTTGATTGGATCATTTGTTAATTTTGTGAGATCTGGCAAGTTCAAATTTGCCAGAAATGAAAGCCTAGGAGGACCTTGGGGATTCCCACCAGACTTGGCAGAGTTCCCAAAGTTCTGAAAAGATTGGCCTGGATTTTGAAAGGCACCAGGCTGCCTGAAGTATCTAGCAGAACTAGCTGAACCAAAAGGTGAACCTTGTGATCCAGCAAAATTTAGAGTTTGACCAACTCTAGCCACAAAACCTCCATAACCGGCGAAGCTTCCTCCTAAAGGATTATAAGGAGTCGATAACCCCTAATAAGGATTCCAAGCAGAAGCTAAGGGAGGAATACTTCGAAACAAACTAACCGTGGAGTACGTCCCATTCCCTTGCTGGTCAAAAAATGGATTCCTAGTGCCCACACCACTAACCATAGGGTTAGTCCAACCTTGGAAAGGATTTTTGCTTTGTCCTATAGAAGGAAAAGGCATAGATCCTACTATCAGGTTGGAATGTGGTATGTGACCACTTCCGAAAGGAAAACCCTTGAATGAAGTCGATCCACCCATCATGGATGTGGACGCACTAAATGGAACTGACGGAATACCCTGTGAATGGGTGCCAAACAAGAAAAATCCAGAACTAAAAGCATTGGTTTCAGAACTTCCACTTGTAGAAGGAATGGAGGTAGACCCAACTAAAAATGTGATAGAAAAAGACCCAAATAACTAAGTAGAGGAGATGGAAATCGTTCCTCCCCCCTATACTAATGTTGGAGTCTGCATAGTTGTAGCACTTGTAGTAGAAGCCATGCTTACAGTAGTGGTCACCGATGGCAAGTGCGAAATGTGACCTAGACTTGACAGTCTATGCGTCAAAGTCCCAACGTATTGTAATACTTCCACATAACTAGAGGGTAGGGGAGAATTCGGAGCCGCTAACGAATCTGGGAGTTCTTCTACCTCTACGTTATCTTCCGTCCAAAAGAGAACTCGAGAAAGAACTGGAGTGTTCCTCTCTTGTTCTGTGGAAGTACCAGGGCTATTCTAAACACTAATCCCCCTGAGAGGAGGATCAATCCTCTATGCATTAGCTGCCATGGGATGAAACCGACCGCCAGTATTACCTCTGTGCCTTCTAAGAGAAGGCTCTAAACTTGGTGGTGAAAGACCATGAAGTCTTCGAGACCATCTAGGTGATTGGTCAGCCACTTTGAATTTTTTATTAATATCTAACTAAAGACTCAAAAAATTGAAAGTTAGGAAAACTAGGAGCACAGAGCACACACTATAAAGTCCCTAAAAGATATCAGCCAATCAAACAAATTTCAAGTATTTCTGCTACAGGTGATGAGGACCGGACACCAAAATACAAGAAAGTGAAGTACGGGGCCTTTCGAAGATATTCTGGGATAGTGACGGCCCAGTCCTATCAGCAAAGGTAACAAAGGAAGTTACGCTGACCTCCTAACAACAGCCTGCGCCGGTGCAAGCCCCAAAGCTTTGCAAGGTTGCCCTCCAGTAGTATTGTTGAGAGTGATACAACGTCAACCTCAGGTGCCACAAGATTCCCCTCTGCAGCCACCTGTGTAGATCCCTAGGAGTAGCAACTAAGGTTACCAACTTGTTTCAGAAGCCAGGTGGAACAGTCTTGAGGTAAGATCCGAAAAGTTGGAGAGGGGGTATCTCTCTTCCCTGTCTTCAAAAACCCTTGTGCTTAACTCCCAGATCCGGAGCTTTCCTGGTCTCCCTAACGCTATTGGATACTCACTCTTCAGACTCCTATGTTTGAAAGTTTAAATGGTCTTGGAGAGTTATCTCTCCACACACCTAATCCAAGGCCCTAAAATATCCTAAAACTTGTTGGTGTGTCTAACTTGACAATTATAGAAAGTTCTAGTATATTTTAATTAGTGGTTGTTTCTAAATCGGCTATTCTTTAAGTCAAGGGATAAGCAGAAGTGAAACTAGTGGATTTTTGACACAAAACGAAATTAATAAAAACCAAACTATATGCAAATGCACTTATTTTTGTTTTTTAATGAAAGAAATTTCTACTAGGTTCAGAGGAACTTAAGAGAAAATAACAAATTTTTCTTTTCTTTTCTTTTACTCACGCTTCACACTCACAAAAATTAAAAAAACTATGGATGCCTAAAAAGATGCACAAATTTATCCTAATGCAATAAGTACATGATGATGCAAAACTGAAAACTACTCTTAAATCAAGAAATGAAAGTTACTTGTTTATCAATTTTTAATTTGCCACTTAAAATGTTTAGATAGAATATAAGTTGTTGATGCTCATTTCGTCCAAACACTAAAAACAAGTTTCAAGGCAAACAGAAATGCACTTTCACTGATAAAAAGGAAACTAAATCAAAACCAAGTTCAAGAAAGCAAAACCAAGTCTCAAGAAGTTTTCTTCAAAAGCAAAACAAAAATGACTTTTCAAAAGTGCTCTAGACAAGACTGAAACTTTATGATCAAAGAATAGGCAATGAAACACTTTGCAAGTTTGCAACACAAAACAAGTGAGAACTCAACAAAAACGGGTTTCGAAATGCTCTTAACAATCAACAATCAGTAGCAAGAGCTTGGCAATAAAGACCAAAAGATTGAAAATACAACCTTTAAGAAAGTGTGAACCAACAACTTTCGGAAAGCAAGAAAAGAAGATGGTCATAAACATACAAACAAAAAAGTCACCAAAACAAAACTTAACACAAAGGTTGAGATCAACCTTTCTGCCCTAAAGACACAGAGCAGCCAAGATTCCTAGCAAGAAATCTTGTGTGCTTAAGCAAAAAATGATCACGTTTGCAAGAAAAACAAATAAGACCAACACTTTCCACAATTAGAGAGAATTTGAAATCATATACTTGCTACAAAAATAAAGATTGACACTAAAAAGTAACTGTTCAGGACTGAATCAGACTAGCAAATAGACCTTCAGAAACAAAAAGATTTGAAAAATCTTGAAAATTTTAAGATATATGCAACTATGTTAATGCACAGATGCGTGTATACGCGACTGGGCTTAAGGAAACATGCGTATACACAGGTTTACTTAAGGAAATATGCGTATATACGCTTCTGTAAACTAAAAAAACAGCATATATAAAATACTGAAGAAACCGACCAAACTTACAATTCAAGTTCCTACAGGAACAGAATACATGGTGACAGCAAGCAAACAGACAGTTGAGCCCTGATTGGCTTGAATAAACCCAAACTAGGAACAACAATACTGTTGTCCCTAGTGGAGTCGCCAATTCTGTTGAGGGATAAATTCCCCTAGGGTCTTGGGTTGATACCCTAGCAGATTGGAGGTTATCTATACAGAGAAACACACATTCCATGCAGCCATAATGCTAATGTAAGTAAACTCTAGGATAAGGGGTGTACCCGAGGTCCTACGTTTGAGAACATCCTTCCAGGGTCCAAACCCTCTCAGAGTTCCTTTTGCTCCTTCAACCTGAAAAACAATCAATTCAAGAAAGTACAGCAGTATATGGACTAAATATCAAAAAGAAATCATCTTCATAGTATATTGAAAGGTAGTTAGTTATGCAATTAAACAACCATTCATATATGATTCATAACATAGATATCATAAACATGAAGAAGATTTATATCAGGAACAAGGACAAGTGTTTCTTTTATTATAGACAAATAAAGTACAGAAAGGAATAATTTCACCTGATTCGTCCTTTCACAGGCTCCAAGCGGAACTGTCCTCTAGGTTCGTCCAGTCTCAAGCCTTTAACAAAATCCTTCCATGACTTACTCCATGATATCTCAAGTAGTAGATAGGCATCATCACACAAGGAAACAAGGTTTCCTGTAAATGGGGGAAGTGCAAGAGGCACTAGGATCTTCAGACTTGGTCAGGGAAATCTCAACATAGTAATCTTTCTCTCTCTTCTCTCCTCCTTTAGGCCTTCCCATTGAAGCCTTTTTATACTTCTCCCAAAGTAGTTTTTTAGTTGGGAATTCGTTGGGAATAGTTGCGCCACAGGCACTAACATGTAATCAACAGGTAAAACCCATGACCTCCACTCGAAATTAAGGAGATTTATTTTTTTTAAGTGTTTTAAGACATATACATGGGTTGGGTATACACAGACTCGCGTGCACATGCGTTTATCTCAGGGCAATGTCATGTATAGGGAATAAAACACTGTTTTTTAAATTTTTGGACCATGTCTGGAAGGAGGGGTTTCCCTAGGCCATGAGTGCAGCATCACAAACCTCAAGAGTGAGATTTAGAGCTATAACACTTTAACTCAAGCAATGCCACCTCAACCATGGGGGATGATGTCATCCCCTAAAATGTGATTGCTTCTCATAAAGTGAATTTTGATTTTACATTTTCCTTAGTAGATCCATTTTTTACCTCAAAATTCCTCTGATGAAGCATGAAGAACATGCTTTTACCTAGAATACCAACAATAATGAGCATGAAACCCATGCCTTAAAATAATAACTTTTCTTTTCTTCATTTTTTTTGTTACATAAGATACATATTGAAATGAGTAAAATAACAATTATGAAGACTGAAACTAGTTACATTCTAACACCCCCTCTTAACTAGGGATGTATTCATAATTGTACAACTAGTACACCATCATTCTCAAAGTGAAGAGTTCTCATAAGAAGATTCAAAATGATAATATAACTTTAAGCATTAACATTATAACCACCACTCTCTTTTGAGGCCTAGCTAAACAAGATCATCTTCATTCAATAGGATTATTCTAGGAGGCTTTATGTGTGATAACATATTATCTATACAAAGGTGCATACCCCATCTGAATGTTCACAAGGTATTTCCTTTTATGACTATTCTTATATTCTATTTCCAATCCTCAAAGAATATTTTTCCTCTTCGACCATTCTTATCTTGGGTACATGTCTTATCCTAAAAGAATGTCGGTCCATTTCCTTTCTAGGATGCTTTATCCTCAATGAAACCACAATTTCTTATTCAATCCTCTATGATTCTCTCTCCAATGTCTTCACTTAGACTTACCACTGTTAGTCTTGGTTAAGTGCATGACACATGAAGAAGAGAATGATTATGTGATGTCCATCATCACTCCCTCTCAACCAAAGGGGATATCCCTATTCCCTCTTGGCTGAGGAATAAATCCTTTCTCCTATTAACGACACTCTTTCACTCCTAAAATCTAGAGGAGATTTCAGGCTTCCTTTCTATTTGGGAAGTCAACACCACAAGCCTTATAGTTTGTCTCCATAAGAGTATCAACTACCTGATTTTGATGGATACAGTTGCATGTCTCCCTCTTTCCTTCACATCTCATTGTATCGAGGTTCCTTCCTTCCAAGGTATTGTGAAGTTTGAAATTGTTTCTCTTTTATTATCCCTTTACCATCTCATTTCACCTTTTTTTCACCATTTTATAGCAATCTCAGCATACTCATGGACAATTTCAACTCTTAAAAAAAGGTAATTATCTCCATAATTAGAATCTTTGCTTATTAATTAATTATAACAAAAACATTCTTATAGTGGCAAAATCATAAACATTATGCAGCTAATTTTTCTTTCTACAAGAATATTCATGGTTAGACAGGTTGCAACACTTAAATAAGAGGATGAAGACTACCTGAAGATGAAAACTTTTCACCATATGGATAACCACCTATCAGCATGACATGGAAAGCTACAGGGATTGAGAAATATAAAAGTCAAATTCTGAGAACAATGTGTAGCGGTCAAGTAAACACAATAGAGGAATAAGACGACATCAAGCGGGCATGTTGAAGATTTGTTTAGCTGTTATGATATGGATTGAGATGAATATCCTATGACTTTCTCTTTCAATAGAAATTCATAAAGAGATTGAGTTTCAAAGTGAATCTATCTTGTAGATGTCAAATTAGTTCATTTCGTTTCGGCTTAAAACTCTTAAAAATCATTTTATGAAGTTTTTATAAAGGTTGTAGGCCGAGACTTGAAAAAAAAAGTTTGGATATTAAGTTTGTAATTGTTTTATTGATAAAATGAGTGATAATCTATTCCAACTTAATACAATTACTCTATTCTCAATGCATGTGTGAGAGATCTTGTGATTGATAGCTAGCTTCACACGCGGGAGGGCCCTTTATCAAGCTGTGAGGTTTTGTTTATAGTTTTTTTTGCATTTCTGACTTGTTCATAGCAGTGTAGTTTCTTTTAAGAATTTTTTTCACAATAGTTACATTTTTAAAATTTTCATTTTGATTGCAGAGTACTCTTAAACAGGAAAACACTAAAAAAACTCTTGATTCTTGAATGCATCTTCTTTCCAGCACTAAAATGTTTCATATCTTAATTTGATTTCTTAAATAATGATGAAATACTCTTAGGGGTTAAATGCACACACAAGTAATAATTCTAAAGTTATAATTTTTCCATTTCTGCAAGTGGCAATTATATCCTTTTTATTTCCATTTTTCTTTCATGCAATTAGAATAGAATTTCCTTATTGTAATTAAGTGTAGAATTTTCATTCTGCAAAATAGTTTAGAATGTTCTCAATTATGCAAAATAGAACTAGATTTTTTTTCTTGAAATTGGGTTTCTAGCATTACCTTTCATGCCATTAGAATTAAGTTTGAATTTTGCAATTTAGATAGATTTCAATTTCTGCAAAATAGTGAATTTCAATTTTCTTGATTAAGATTTGATCTAAGTTTACATTGAAGGAACATGTGTGTAATTATTCTCTAAATTGCATCAAAAAAACATTTATCTTTTCTTATATTAATTTCATCCTTATAAATAGTTAATTCATAGAAATAATCCCAGCATATATAGTACACATTCATCTCACAAGTACACGAACTTTGGTTGACAATCAATGAAGTAATTTAAGAACAATAAAATTACCCAGCACGTATCCTGGAACCATATTATTTTTCCTTTTTTTAGTCTTGTGATAGGATCAATCTTGCACATCATTTTCATCTTTTCATCAACAATTAAAGCATTATATTGATCCTTTTCAAACTTCAATTTGATCATAGCTTCCTGATGAAATTTATATCCTCGTTGTACGAACTTGACCTTCAGGTTATCTTCTTGCACTACTACCTTTTAATCCCAAGATGAACACATCTTGGGATTCATAATTGGAAAAATCATATGTTGAGCTTACCTAAACCTTCTTCATATATTCCTACAATATCCTTCCAAGTAGCAAAAAAATATGTTAACCAAATAACTAATAAATAAGATATTACAATTACCTCATCATGATGACCTTCTCATCAAAACATCAAAATCCTCATGGTACATCTTAACAGATTCTTCCTTCATGCGTCAGAGTGCCCAAGGATCAAACTTGATTACCAAGTTACATTTATTTTTATTTTGGAGACTATACTAGATGTTCATCACTATTCTATACAATCTATTGAGAAGGACTTAATATTTGATTCATTCTAAAGTAAGTAAATTTTACCTTTTAGGAATCATATAACCAAATGAAAGATTCACCATGCATTAATTATGACCAACTTCTTTTATAGGATTCTACCCAAAAACTTCTTCAAATATTCATTCTTATGCTTCCATACAATCGTCTAGCTATAAGACCTAAAATGAGCCTGCAACATGACCAACTAGATCCCTTCAAACTTATAAAGTATTGTTTCCATATAATATTGAATATATACTAACCTTTTCATAATGCTTCTTCCAAGAATCTTCCAAAATGATGGTTCTTATAAGATCATGATGATCCACATTAGCAAGATGACTAGCACTAACATAACATTAGAGAATACTTGGATTAACAATAATATGAAAAATGGTCCAATTTCAAAGACTATGATACTAATAAAGCAACTCAATCAAGTGAACTCTAAATATACTACTATCACATGCTTTTATCTATGATGCCCTGATTCTACAAGAAAAATGCCTTTTAGAGTAAACAACTATGCATGTTATTTTAAAGCAAAGATAAATTTCATAAATAACTAGACATAGACGATCACTTCTTCAATAGTAAAGATATTTGACATCATCTTTCTTTGGTTTCTTCTCAGGTTCCCCCATTTCTTCACCTATGTGAGATTCACTTCTTTCCTTTCTTTTGTTGTTCTTCTTGCTTGGAAAATCCTTATTAAAGTGTCCAAATTAATTTCACCCAAAGCATTGAACCTTTGACATATCTAGCTTTTTCTTGGACTTTCCAAACTTTCCCTTCTTCAGTTTCTTGGTTCTTCCAATGAAGGCTTCAGAATGTTCATTTGATTCAATATCATATTTTTCCTTGATCCTAGTTTCTTACAAAATTCATTGAACCCACAACTCATCAAAAAAATTTGAGTCTTTCTTAGAGTAAATTCTAGTTGCAAAATTGCTCCATTCTGGTGGCAAGGAATTCAGTACACAGATGGTCATCTCAGAGTCAGAAATTGTCTCCTCAAGCCCCTGTAACTGATCTCTTATTTGATAGATATTAATTAAAAAGGAGTCCATTTCTTCATCCTTTGCTTTTTTAATTTTATATAGTTTATTTATCAAAGACATATTTTTACCTAGTGTACCTATAGAGTACAAATGTACTAGCTTGTCATACATAGCCTCATAAGTATTCAAATGGAGAAAAATGATCTTTAATGGATTCAACAATGATCCTTTGTCCCCTTATTTCCCCTTTCTTATATTTTTCTATATCTTGAGTCTTGTCTTTGCTAGGTTCAGTAATTTCACCAAGAACATATTCCATTACTTCATGTTTTTTAAGTGCTAGATCATTTTTTCTTCCATACAAGGAAATTTGTTGATCCAATGAGATTATTACTTTCCTTGTAGAAAGAACCCATATGACTTGTAGATTCAGACATATAGTAAAAATATGATACTTAATTGTCAAAAAAGAGCCTTTCCTTCTCTAATGATGTCTCCAACTATCTTGAGGCTTTCAAGATCTTCAAAGATATTTCATTGATGTCATAGAAAGATGTCTTCTATGATACCATCAACAACAACTTCAAAAAGTGATGAACGACACCAATATTCCTTGATGTTTCTGTGAAGAATGTCTTACAATGAGCCTTTGAATAGATCTTCTTCCAAGAGAGATCAACAACCTTCTTGTAACCTTCTTCTTTAGGCTTTCCTTTGATGAGGGCTTAATGTGGTCTTCTGAAAGTGATTCCCCTTAGCAAATCCCTTCTTTTGTCCATAAGATGATCCTTCAAGTTTCCTTCTTGTTCACCTTAGCTCTGATACCATGTTGGAAAATTCAATATGGAAGCTATTAATTAATATTTTCCTTACTCTTAATAACAACTTATGATCTTTATTTATTTTTGTATGATATATTTATTAGTTATTCTTCATCAAATAATTATTAAGAGAAAAATAGTAAAGACAATGGACACAAAAATTAATCTCCATGCCAGAGAAAAACCCCTCCAAGGGGAAAATCCAAAAAATGTCGTCTCTTCTTATAGAATCTGATTCAAATGAGATAATCAAGATCCAAACCCTAGACCAAGTCCCCCTCCAAGTACCAAGTTAACCCTTCAATAAATCCTTCCAAGTAGATCAAATCAACAAATCTTGATCCTGCTTCAACCATCTTCCAGCTACAACTTCGACCCTCGACTTCAACACTGTAACTTCGGCCTACAACTTTGGACCTGTAGCTATTGTAGAAACCCTAATCAAACTTTTCAAGAGATTATCCTTTGAGAAAGAATGATCCTTCCAAGTTCAACAAGGTCCACACAGAATATATTCTCTTTCAACAACTTGATATTGTAAGTCGCTCTTCTTCAATTTAAACCTGCAATTTCGACCTTCCTAGAAGCTACAGAAACCCTATACCTTCGCACCTGTGAGAGAGATAAATCCCAAAAGAAGATATTCTTCCTTCTTATTTCCTTATATGCCATCACTCTCCTTTTCTTATTTCTTCCCAACTATAGATTGAGCTTCTTCTTGAGAGATTGAACTTGTGAGTGAGTGAGTGGAAAATGAGGTCAAATTTGCTTCTTTATATAACATTTCCAAGGGGTCGAATTCCTTGTTTTAGGTCAGCTTGTAGCTTCCAGGGTTGACTTGTACTTTGGAGGTTTCTAGGACTTTATAGACTCAAAATAGATTATTTTACAAGATACATGTTTCCTGGAAGGGTTTTATCATCATGATGTTGACCCTTTGGACTCATGACAGTAAATCCTATGACCTAACAAACCCTAGAAGTGTGAATTATGTGACATCCCAAATTGTTTATCCTTATGTACACAATGTAAACACTTTATAAATTAAAAGGATAAGGTAGGGACACAAATTCCATTGATTTAGGTAGGATATTACTTGAGGGAATTGATGAATATCATTCCTTGGTTGGCTAAGGAGGTTACTTGTTTGAGATGTTCAAGTTTTCCTTACCGTAGGAAAACAAGAACTAGTAGGTTATCCATTAAAGGTTGATTGGTATGTTTTAATGGATTGGTTCTCATAGTTAAATTGGGTTGCATGAGAAGTATGCAGGCCCATGCTGCCTTGGGAAACATTCCAAGGAAGGGAGCATAAAATTTATGAAGATTGGGCTACATTGGAAGAAAATACATAGGACTCTCTTATTCGCCTCTCAAGATAGAGGAGAGGCATTCACACACAAGAGGAGTTTTATAGAGAGTGAGAGAGTAGAGGGACAATAAGAAGGACTTGAAGCTACATTGTTGAGCTCTGAGGACAGTAATAAACTAGCTAAAAGCCCTATCAAAACTTGGTACGCATAAACATTATAAAGAGAAGTGGATTCCCTTTAGGACAAAGCTCAGGTGACCTGATGAAGCTCTAGTTCAGCAACGTATTTGTTGAAGGTATCCCTCTAAGGGCACTCCACCTCAAGCTATGGAATTTGGCTTGGGGGTGACAACTACAAGTAATAGTGGTTGTAACATGCCTATGTTTGGGTGGAGAATTAGAGTCCCACTCTTAGTTACAAAATTTATGCATTGCTTGAGATAAGTGTTTTTATGCTTGTTACTCACATTAAAATATAAGTTCTCTTATGTTAGTGATTCATAACAAATCAATTGTGCAGTTCTAGTTTAAATGATACTATAGTCATAGGAGGCATGCCTACAATTAATATTATATACATGAGTGACTAATGTGATGTGTTAATGCTTGAAGGAGTTTAGGTAGTTGTTTACGGTGTTGGAAGTCCATCAACCAAGGGGGTCTCCCTGATTTGAAGTCCCAAATAGACCTCACACCATTTGGAATAGGAGATCCATCTGGGCTATCGAACCATCTACCATATATTCTTACATATTTTCCTTTTCTCTAATTGTTAGCAGGAGAGAGGAGTGCAAATGTGCCTTTGAAAAGCAAGGGGGTGTTCCTGGTGAGTGTTCGGTCATATGTGTGTCAAAGTTATTTTACTACAAAGGGGGAAGAGAAGTGATCCTATAAGGGAGAGGCAATAGTACCACCCTAGTAGAGACACACATAAACAAGAAGAATCTGCTCAACATCTAGTGGAATAGTCTACAAAGATGTGAGGGCCATTGTAATCATTACAAAAAGAAAGATTTAGATATGCCTAATATCCAGGGGAATATTCCATGAGGATACGACAACGATAATCACCATTACAACAAATTCTTAATATGGTAAGTACCAAAATAGCTGAAATAGATCAACTACTTTAGCGCAGATGAAAAAAAACATGAATTAAAAACATTGAAAGAATAGTCTTTCAAATATTAATAATCCATTCATGAAGAATGTGCTAGCCAATATTGGAGTGTTTGAGCCACTCCTTGCTACCCTAAAGAACTAGTTTGTCTCTCTAATGCCTTGTGGGAGGAGCCAAGGTGAAAATTCCTTTTCTCATATAATGAGGGTGTATATAGAAGCAAGAGGTGATGCTTCACCTTCCTTGTGAGTCTTTGACTTCCCTCATGATCGTTTGACTTCCTATGACTTCTTGACTTTACATGACTTCATATTTTGAACATGTCCTTTGGACTTCCACTTTACATTACATTTTAAATAGACAAATACATAATCCACAATAATGATGTGGCATATGCTGATTAGTGATAGGACATGACATGACACTGATGACATGGACTGCATGATGATGTGGCAATACCAAACTGTCCTTCTTAGTCCTTATTTCTTTCTGTATTGACTAACATATGTATCTAATTCTTAATATGCATGCGATGTATGTTTTTTTCTTCATATCTACTCTCCAAAGGGTTGTGAATCAGATGGAGACTTCATGCAGTCCTAATCTTTAGTCTTCTGTTATAATCCAATGTTCTTTCTTCTTCTTGTCTAATGATCATCCTTTCTCCTCAACTCCTTAGCTGTCTTCTAGCATGTCCACCTTCTCCATTTCCATCTTCATCATCTTTCCATAGCATGATAGAGTTCCTGCATCTGCAATCCACTCATGAAAACATGACATCAATCCGATAAACCCCTAGTTTAAGATATTGCATGATGATCCACTGACTGAGTTAGAACCAGGTGGCAGGTTGAGGGAGAGGTTCATTAATTACACAATTGCACAACTTAGGCAGTCAAGGTTCAGTTTTGAGCCTTGAGACTATGTAATGTGTAGTTCCGGCTTAGAATGGGAAGGAATATTGCACATTTTTGGGACTCATTGAGCCAGGTTGAGGGGTTTTGCACTATTTCAACCAACTGAATAGTTTTGGAAGGTAGATCAAACCCGGTGATTGCTCAATTGCATAACTCATGAGCTCAAGAGTTGGACTTGAGCTCAGAGACCACACAATTCACAGTTGGGGTGAGGCTAGAGAGCTTAATTGTGCAGTTTTGGAGGCCAAGGCTGAGGATTGAGCATTGAAATTGTGAAATTCATGGTACTAGAAGGACAAGAGGCCATATTAAGGATCCTACATGACCATTTGTGAAGGCTGAAGTTCCTGAAATGCTTGAAAAATATCTGAATAGTGAAATGTTGAACCATAAAGGTTAAAGGATGTAAAACAACTATCATTGGATGTGCTGGTGGGAAAATGACAAGCTTAATGACAGTCATCAAAGACGGAATAATGATTGGAGGGGATGATTAAAGAATTAGTGTCCTGGTTTGTAATTAATAAAGATAAATCAATTTGAACAACTTTGTGAATGCTTTGAACAATCGAACCAACTTCCTCACAAGTCAAATGTGACAAACCCTTTTCTTGTAACTCATGACAAACTATTAAAACATCATAATCATCTAAAGAACATAAAATGAATGTTAGCACAACAAACACATGAGACCAGTTAAGACACAGTGAACAAAGATGAATTTGATGCGCGCAATAACTCGTGCATTCATTATCACTCAAGAGAATTTTAGGTGCAATGAAGGGAAATATTTGTAATATAACATTCACAAGAAAACCTGAGAGATAATTGTTAAGAGATTAATATGATAGGTATGATTCCTTTGGAAAAAGACAGTCTTGAAACTAATACACTCCATAATTCCATGAATTTATGAGAGATACACATTCCAAACCTGATCTTGATGCGAGATATTTTGCATGAAGATGGATCAATTGAAGAAGATTTCTAAATCTGATCAAAAACCAAATCTATAAAGTTTGAAAGATTACATCTAAAATACCCAATATATTTCAGAAAGAGATTTACATCAAGTGAAACCATGCAAAGTGAATGATTGTGCAAAAGAAACCAGATCTAACTTAGTTCGATGGGCTTACTAGAGTTTCAAGATCCTAACATAACCATTAACAGAATTTGAAGTGCCTCGACTTCCTAACAATTCCCAAAATTTTAAATATTGTAAAATCACATCTTGAATACTGAAATTGATCATGCATGGTTTGAGGATAGATTCTACCACTACTTTCAATAATACCAATAATCATTGGATGACAGCCATCTCTATCATAGATTTGACTGGATTTCGAAACTTAAAAAAACCAAATTACTCAAGCTGAAAGATTCTTCCCATTGTGAGTTTGAAGATGTATGAATCAAATAAATTTCGTGAGAAAGTTGATTTGAAGAGTTGTCTTCATGTCAAGAAGAGATAATTAAGGATGGAATGAGTACTCAATAATTTGATTGTTTTTATTTTCATCATGGATAATCTCACAACCTTGTGTCAATTGGGAAGATAACTCATCAGATGAAGAACTTGTAGAACATGAAGTATCTTCATTGCAAGTATATGAATCTCAAATGGTAGAGCACAAGGAATATTGAGATGAAGAGGATGCTTCAATAAAAGCATCTTCTTTGACCAAATAAGATTCTAGATATAAATTAAAACCTTCATGAGAAACCAAAATATCAACTGGTGCAGTTAGGCATTCTTCATTTCTTACATCAACAAAATTATCACCATAAGAATGATTGTTTCCCAATGTTACGAATTGATTGGAAAAATTGATTGTATCTAATTCATCATCGAGATCCTTAGATTCATTATCACTCAAGAGATAATCATCACCATCTTCACATAGAGGACTTTGAAAAGGAGAAGAAAGATTGGAAGAATCTCCACCTTCCTTCTCCTCTACCTGCATAATGTGACTACCTTGAACTTCAACGCAATTTGGACCAGCAATTCGAACATCAAGAGAGTTTGGAAAAATAGTTGGTGGAACATATTGATCAAGCAGATCACGGTACAAAGAATCATGGCATGTAGCTAATAAGGGATAGTAACATCATCTTGCAGAATGGAGTTAGTATTCACTGTAGGCTTCATGATCCATTATAGAATTTCCTCCATTGAATCTGAATCATGAAAAGTAGAAGAATAATGAGAAGATGGATCAAAAATTTGATTTGTGGATTCCAAAACTTTACAATCCTCACAAGGAGGCACCTACATCATGACTAGAGAAGGAGGAGGATAATGAACAAAAGGAGTAGTAGGTTCCTCCTTTGAAATTAGAGGTGTCTCATGGTTTACAAGAATTGGGGAAGTAGATACATCATGAGGTTTAGATTCAAACTAATTCAAAGAAATCCAAAATAGATGTTCAACTTTTGCTTACATAAATTATGACCCATGTCGTTTTTAGGAAACTCATAACATAAATGAAGAAATATATGAGGAAAAATCTCAACTAATTCATCAAGCTCCATTCTAAGTTTATTGATTCTATTGTGAACATCTTGGTAATCATACCAATCTAAATCTTCATGAAGCTCTTTAGTAAATTGACAAAAAGAGTGAATGAAAGTAGATGGTAATGTATGACACCATCGATCAATGTGACCTTCAAGAGTGAGGGTGAATAAAATACACATAACATGTTCATCATTGATTTCAATAGATTTACAAAATCCAAGAAAATCATTTATGTGTCTAGATAAAAACATACCACCCTTTCCATTAAAGTTAATTTGAGATAAGGCATGAACAAGTTCTACAAAATTGAAAGTTTACCAAGAGGCAGGTTAGAAAAACACTCATGGATTATGATTTAGGAAAGAGACATTTAAGATACGAGATTGAAAATAGACTCATTGGGAATAACTTTTCATATGGCTGCTAGCACCATTTTGTTGACGGTGTTGGAAATCTATCAACCAAGGGGGTCTCCCCGATGTGAAGTCTCAAATAGACCTCACACCATTTGGAATGGGAGTCCCATCTGGGGTATCAACCTGACTGCCATATATTCTTATAGAATTTCCTTGGCTCTAACTGTTAGCAAGAGAGAGGAGTGTAAATGTTCCTTCAAAAAGTAAGGGGGTGTCCCTAGTGAGTGTTCAGTCGTATGTGTGACAAATTTATTTTACTACGGACGTGGGAGATAAGTTAGCCTCTAAGAGAGAAGCAATATTACCATGATCCAGGTGGATGTTGGTGGCGACCCACCAGTTCCATTTGGACCCCCACCATTGTTTCTTTCAGTTGTTTAGTTTCCTTAATTTTATTATAATTTACTATTTTTAGCAGCTTTTTGGGTCTTGAATTTCCAGAGCCGTTTTGAGGCCCTAAACGATGTTTTTTGGGAAAACTGGGAGTGAAATCGGTCCATGGTCCAATGTTACTCTTCCTAAAGCTGTAGTACTCGGACAGATCTTTCTAACAAGGTATTGTGCGCATCAAATGAAGATTGTATGCCAAAGTTATGATCTCGCGAAGTTGATGTACCAATTTACCCAAACGAGACCCATAGTTTGGCGCTTCATCTCCGAGGGTTAGGTTTTTCGATGTTTAGGGGCTTCCATTATTTCTCAACAATAAATAGGCCTTTGAGCCTCACTGTAACATAGTTTAGAGACATGTATCCACCACATCTCTTCTCATAGATAAGCTACCATCGCCCTAGCTAGTTTATTTCCATTTTTGTTTGTATGCATATTTTAGTGTTTTATAGTACTGAAATGAAGTATTATTTATGTTGTATCTCTGTGTGTATGGTTATATATATATAATTTGTTGCATTCCTGTTTAAATCTGGATTAGTGTTATTAGAGCGGTCTGCTCTTTCTTTGTCTTTCTTTGCATGTCCCCAATGAGGTTGGGATATAAGGAGTTAGGGCTTGAACTAGTTGAACCTTTGCAAGACCAGCCTCACAAATCCTGATGGCCTCCCAGGGAGGATGAAAAGAAAGATGAGGGCCCATGAGATCTTATGAAAATATTACTCAAAGAGGCCCTCGAGCGGCAAAGGAACGTGATGATGGACAACTTTTCCCAAATCCTTCAGCAGCTACCTAGGGATGACACATCTACTTCCAACAGCTACTCTTGAAGCGCCACACCCTTTAAGGTACAAGTTAACTTTGACATTCCCATATTTGAGGGTCAGATAGATGCAGACACTGTAGATAAATGGTTAAGTCTACTAGAAGGGTATTTTTACGCCCAGGAAAAGATTACTTTTGCTCTTCTCAAAGCCGCCCCCCATGTCAAGGATTGGTGGGAAACCTACTGCGAGCAAAAGGATGAAAGTAAGGCCTCACTTTTTTCAGTTGCACACACTTGGAATTCATTATGGGCTACTATCAAGGAGTTGTACTACCCTGTCAGAAGCTATGAGGATCAATACATAAAGTGGACCATGCTGCGGTAGGGAAGGGACCAAGACGTGCCAATGTTTACCAATATTTTCCATACCCTTGCACAAAGTTGGGTATTAAGGATTCAGAGCAACATTTGGTACTCAAATACAGGAGCTACCTGCATAGGTACATCTAGGATAAAATAGAACTCCTGAACATCTCCTCACTCAGCACGACATACCGATATAATGTCAAGATAGAGCAAAAGTTTAAACAGAAGAAGCGGGAATTTGGATCTGCGAATCTGAAATAAGGGAAAGGTGCCCCCAAACCATACAACAAAGGACAAAGCCAAGCCGAGGTGACCCAAGACAACCCACCGAATCCACAAGCAAAGAACAATGCCACGAAGCCGAAAAAGGACACGGGAAATTGGTGTCAGTTCCATAAGAGCTCCACTCACAACACAAGTGAGTGTCGGGCCAAACAGTCATTGGTGGCTAAGATAAAGGTTTTAGAATCAGATGCATGTTCCAACTCTGTGTTAGAACCTGATAAGGGGAGTGACAAAGGGAAGCATATTATCAATGCAGAGCCCAATGCCACCATTGCCACAATGAAGATCCAAAAGGAGGAACTCAAAGATCCAAACGAGGAGGAGCACCTCTTCTACTCACAGATGTGGGTAAAGGGCTCCCCGCTACAATTCATCGTCGATAGCGGGAGCCAAAAGAAATTCATTTCGGTAGAGGTCATGAAGCGGCTGGGCTTACCAACCACAGCACATCCACAATCGTACACCATTGGATGGCTTCACCAAGGACATGATCTTCGCATGAGCCAATAGTGGCGTCTTCCATACAACATCAAGCCCTTCACAGATGAGGTATTGCGTGATGTTGCTCACCTTGATTTTTGTGATGTATTATTAGGCCAACCATACTTGTGGAAGCAACATGTTGTATATGAATCAAGGCCTCATACTGTTATTGCTAGTTTGGGAAATAAGTTGTATAGGATATCGAAGGTAGTACTACCTACCACCATCTCTTTGGTTACTTCAAACCAATGCAGTAAGATCATTCCGAAAATCGGGAAATTTTCTTTCCTAATGATACGCCCTCGAGGAAAGAACAAGACAGTGGCCACGACCTCCAGATAGGGCCCCTCCACATGACAACTACAAATGGACAAGGTCGTGGAGGAGTATGAGGACATCTTCACCTCCCCCATAGGGGTTCCTTTGCACTATCAGGTCAAGAACTCCATCAATCTGACCACAGGTGCACCATTGCCCAATGGACCAATCTATCAGTGCTCCATTCTGGAGAATGATGAAATAAAGAGGCAGATTCAGGAGCTGTTGCAAAAAGGTCACATCTGTCTGAGTTCATCACCTTGTGGGAGCCCGATCGTGTTGGCACAAAAGAAGGATGGGACTTGGAGTCTCTTTATTGACTATCGGGTGCTGAACAAGATCACTGTATGGAATAGGTACTCGACCCCATAGATTGATTACCTCCTAGACCAACAGAAGGGGGAAAAATATTTTAGCAAAATTGATTTGAAGTTAAGGTATCACCAAGTACCAGTCGAACCCTTCGATGTGTGGAAAATTGTCTTCAAAGCCAAGGAGGGCCTTTTTGAATGATTGGTTATGCCTTTCGGGTTGGCGAATGCTCCTGCAACCTTCATGAGGCTAATGGATGACATCTTGTGGCCATTCACCAACTCATTTGTAGTGGTATACTTGGATGACATCCTAATCTTCAGCCAGAGTTGGGAAGAACAACTCCACCACATCCGGCTGGTTCTCCAAACACTGCGACAACACAAGTTATGTGCCAATTTGGAGAAATGCATTTTTGGCATGAACCAGGTTCAGTATCTGGGATACATTATTGATGAACAGGGGGTGCATATGGATCCAGCCAAGATCTAAGTCATTCAGGATTGGTCATCTCCAACTACTCTAACAGAGCTTCGTAACTTTCTATGTCTTACCAACTTCTACCGCAAGTTCATATTGGGATTTTCTCATATCACTTGGCCCTTGATTCAAGTCATCAAGGGAGGAGTGAAAGAAAAAATCTTTTGGTTTGAATCTCAATAGAAGGCATTCACAGAGTTAAAACATCGCCTTTGCTCAGTGCCAGTGCTCACATTACCAGACTTGCAACAACCATTTGAGATCGAGATAGATGCCTCTAACTACGCTATTGGGGTAGTCCTTACTCAATACAGGAATCCAATGGCATATCACAGTGAGACACTTTCAGACGCAGTCTGGAAGTATCCCACTTATGACAAAGAGATGTATTCCATTGTGCAGGCCTACTGACAATGGAAGCATTACATTTTTGGGAAGGAAACGGTCATCCACACAGACCATTAGCCCTTGTAGTTCATATAGACTTGAGGGAAATTGCAGAATGATCATCATCAAAAGTGGTCCACATACCTGTAACAGTTATATTCGAATATCAAGTATAGAAAGGGCATCACCAATAATGTTACAGATTTCCTCAGTCGACCACCGATCATAGCGTTAACCACTGTGCTCAACTCTTGTGGACACGAGACTTCTGATTGGACACTTCTCTACAAAAGCGACCCAAAATTCAGCCACACATACCAAACACTCTTGGAGGGTTAGCATGTTCCAAATTTTCACCTCCAGGATGCCCTGTTATGCCACCTGGGTCACTGTTGTGTTTCTTCAAGTGAGCGCTCCAAGATGATTTGGGAAGCACACTACAGTTAGGCTCCTAGGAATTTTGGGGTCGAGAAAATAGTGGCAGTACTACAGAAATATTTCTATTGGACAAATATTCGACATGATGTCGGGAAATAAATCATATCTTGCACTTATGGCACCATTGCAAAACTGATCATTAAGAAGCAATGCCTCTATACCTCGCTGCCTGCCCCTAATCGACCTTGGGAATCCATCTCCATGGATTACATGCTGAGCCTTCCTTCCACTAAGCATGGAAATGACTGTGTTTTTGTGGTCGTCGATAGGTTCTTGAAGATGTCCATTATGGCGGCCTGCAAGAAGAATATCACAGCAGAAGCCACTACTAAAATCTTCTTTGAATGAGTGTGGGTACACTTTGGTATCCCACAATTTGTCATCTCAGATCAAAATAGAAGGTTCCTCATTACATTTTGGTCTAGTCTCTAGTCGATGCTCAACACCAAACTCACTAAGTCCACAGCCTTCCATCCCCAAACTGATGACCAGATATAGGTTGTCAACAGGATGATCGTACACATTCTGTGCATGTAAAACTCAAAGCATACACACACATGGGATGAGAGCCTCCCCTATGTTCAGCATGGCTATAACCAGGCTCTTCGCAGCTCGACTGGCCACAGCCCTTTTCAGGTGCGCTTGTGATTCCATCCACTGTGTCCCATTGACATGGCCATGCCATTTGCAGCTACTTAGGTAGATTCGGATCATGTCCAATCCAAAACAAGGAAGGAAGAAAACTTCATTGAGAAAATCAAACATATCTGCTAGTAGGTCCATGACATTCTAGATAAATCAAATGCCAAGTACAAGTAGCGACATGATCAACATCGGGTGCCACAAGAGTTGCAAGTGGGTGACAAAGTCTAGTTGCATTTGCAAAAGCAACGCCTTAATGGAGTCTATCAAAAACTTAGACCACTCTGATATGGTCCTAACACCATTACCAAGGTTGTGGGAGACAATGCATTTGAGCTTAGCATTCCCCCATTCCTTGGCCTGCACCCAATGTTCGATGTGGACCACCTTCGCCCATACTTTGCACCATTACTAGACACATCCAACATTGCAGAACATCTCACACCAACAGAGTTAAATACGGATTGCATGGAACAAGTTGCAACTGATTAGATCATGGACACACAGATCAAGCACACTTGCCAGCAGAAGATTCAACTACATCGAGTTGTCAAAGCAGGCCAACTCCTTCACCAGGGCAAGTGGCTCACCAGGGACCAAGTTCAGTAGAAGTTTCCTCATCTCATCAAGGAACACAATGCAATGGGGACCATTGCTTCCTAAGGGGGGAGGAATGATCTAGGTGGATATTGGTGATCACCCACCATTTCCACTTGGACCCCCACAATTGTTTCTTTCATTTTTCAGTTCCCTTAATTGTAGCACAGTTTACTATTTTCAACAGTTTTTTGGGTCATGAACTTTTCGAGTTGTTTTAAAGCCCTAAATGACGTTTTTTGGGAACACTTGGAGCAACATCGGTCCATGGACCCATGATTCTCTTCCCAAAGCTGTAGTGCTCGAATAGATCTTCTAACGAGGTATTGTGCTCATCAAACGAAGATTGTATGCCAAAGTTACGACCCCAAGAAGTTGATGTACCAATTTACCGAAACGGGGCCCATAGTTTGGTGCTTCATCTCCTAGGGTTAGGTTTTTGGATGTTTAGGGTTTTACATTGTTTCTAAACAATAATTATTCCTTCGAGCCTCATTGTAACATAGTTTAAAGGCATGCAGCCTCCACATCTCTTCTCAGAGATAAGCTACCATCGCCCTAGATAGTTTATTTCCATTTTTGTTTGTAAGCATACTTCAATATTTTACAGTAATGAAATGAAGTATTATTTATGTTGCATCCCTGTGTGTATGGTTATATCTATAACTTGTTGTGTTCTTGTATAAATCTAGATCATACCACCCTAGTTGAGACACACATAAACAAGAAGAATATGTTCAACATCCAATGGAATAGTCCACAAAGATGTGATGGTCATTGCAACTATTATAACAAGAAATATGTGTCTAATATCAAACATAATATGCCACGAGGATGTGACAACAATAATTACCATTACAACACATTATCAATATGATAAGTACCAAAATAACTTAAATATTTCAACTACTTTAGCACGGATGAGAGGAAACATGAATTACAAACATTCACATAATAATCTTACAAATATTCATAATCCATGCATGAAGAACGTGTTTTCCATAAGGCTTCTTATATTAAGTAAAAATTCCAATACACGTGCATACAATGAACACCACTAGCTCTAATAGTGGAGCATTGGAGCCACTCCTTGCTCCCCAAAAGAACTAGTATGTTTATATAATGCCTTGTGGCAGGAGCCAAGATGAAAATTCATTTTCTCATACAATGAGGGTGAATATATAACCAAGAGGTGATGGTTCACCTTCCTTGTGACTCTTTAACTACCCTTGTGACTATTTTACTTCCTATGACTTTTCAAATTTACATGACTCTTCATATTCTGAACGTGTCCTTTAGACTTCCACTTTACAATACATTTTGAATAGATAATTACATAATCCACAATAGTGATGTGGAATATGATTAATCATAATAGGACATGACACAACATTGATGACATGGACTACATGATGATGTGGCAGTGCCAAATTATCCTTCTAGTTGCTTCTTTCTTTCTGTCTTGAATAAGAGATGTACCAAATGCTTCATCTTCATGCGAGATATGTTTTTTTCTTCATATCTACCCTCCAAAGGGTTGTGAATCATATGGAGTCTTCATGCGGTCATGATCTTTAGTCTTCTATTGTAATCTAGTGTTCTTTGATCTTCTTGTCTGATGATCATCCTTTACCCTCAGATCCATAGGTGTATTCTAGCATGTCCTTCTTCTCCATATCCTTCTTCATCATCTTTCCATATCATGATAGAGTCCTTGCATTTGTAATCCACTCAGGACAAGACAACATCAGT
The DNA here is from genome assembly GCA_000404065.3 of Pinus taeda. NCBI lineage: Eukaryota > Viridiplantae > Streptophyta > Pinopsida > Pinales > Pinaceae > Pinus > Pinus taeda. The sequence goes on from APFE031469582.1 coordinate 268,577, forward strand.
CCAATAGATCCGTAGTCTAAGATGTTGCATGATGATCCAATGAATGAGCTAGAACTAGGTGGTAGACTGAGGACAGACTCAGTGACTATACAATTACATAGATTAGGCAGTTAAGGATCAGGTTTGAGCCTTGAGACTGCACAATGTGTAGTTCAAGCTTGGACTGGGCAGGAATATTGCATAGTTTTGGGAAACAATGAGCTGAGCTAAGGGATTTTGCACTGATTCAAAAAACTACGCAGTTATGGAAGGCATATTAGGCCCGGTGATTGTGAAATTGTGAAACTTAGGATCTCAAGATCTAGGCTTCAACTCAAAGACTATACAATGCATAGCTGGGGTCAAGATGGAGGGCTGAATTGTGAAGTTTTCGAGGGGAATGCCCGGGATTGAGAACTGAAATTGTGAAATGTGCAATACTAGAATAACAGGATGTTAGGTGATTATGCAGTTGCATATTTTAGGATCTCAAGGCTGAGGTTTGAGGACTAAGATTGTGAAATGCACAGTGTTGGCTTAGCTGGAGAGAAAGATTGCTTAGTTATAGGACTAAGTGGCTAGGCTTGAGCACTAAGGTTGAGAAATGCATAGTTGTAGGAGGTAGATATTTTGCATTGCACAGTTCCAAGAGACAAGGTTGCTTCTTGAGGACCAAGATTGTGTAATGCATGGTTCAGGAGGGCTAGATGATGTTGAGTGGCCCAGTCGGGAGTTTTTTTCCAATTTTGACTAAGTGTTGGATCATTAAGAGGAAGTTGAATAAAATCATGACTTAAACATGATCACACACTTAGTTCACTTGAAAAAACAACATAGAACACTTAGAACACATGAACAACATACTTTCCTCAATGCAACAACATTGCGACAACCCATTCCAAGTGCGACATTAAAGATACACTTTGCGATGACAATGACAACACTTGTGTGGTAGTGCATGAAACTTTGGAAATGAGTGTGCAACATGTCCATATGATAAGAATAACTCATTATCACAAATATTTCCCCTTGAAACAAACCAAAACTCCACTTTACATGATAAGCTACAATTTCCAAGCCAAAAGATAACACTTGCGATATGAAAACGACAGTGGAAACAACACATGCCAGGGAAAAGATAACATGAAAATTACACTAATTAAGGAGAAAGAAAATGAAAATGAAAACCAAAAACATGAAAATGACACTCATGAAAATAAAGGTGCACAAAGCGAAAATTTGTAAAACTCACTGAAATAGAAATGAAGATAGATGTGATAAATTGTCGATGTCAATTTGCACTGATAGTTGACATGGATTGGACATCACACAGGAACAGTCGTGATGGATTGTGCTATGCTTGTTCAAGATTTCGTAAAAGAATGCTCCCGTGAACTTGTTGCGGACTAATCATCTATGATAAAGTACCATCTACACTTCTAATCCAAGAAGGGAGACCAAAATCATCAACTAACCAAGAAGTGACTATGAAATGATTGATCACAAGATCTGTAGTAGGCTCCAAAATTCGATTATAGGAAACATTTTGGAGGGTTTTATCGTAGCGATGAAAATAGTGCATAATAATAATCGTTAGGCACCAATTTATTGTCATGAGTACTTTATTCTTGTTGAAGAATTTTGGTTATGTGGGTTATATGTTTTCATTTCATGGTTGTGTCATAATGGGTAATATGGAGGTTTTCCTCTTCTACTCATATTTACATGTGTGTGGGTCTCCTCCAAGTCTTAGTAGAGTAGACTCTGGTGTTGCGTCAACACATTCATTTTAGTCAGATCTCATCCCCACAAATATATTTTTTGCATCATGTAAGGCATTTCCTCATTAGCAATAGCTACCCGAATTGATATTCCTACAATTCACACAAGATTTCACCTTCATTATGCATTTCTTGCTATGAGCCTCACAGGGATGAGAGCCATATATGTTGTTATGTTTCTACTTGTGATGTAATAGGAAATTTATGCATAGGTATGTAGGCATATGGTCACTAAGTAGTTTCAATTGTTCATGGTTTCCATATTAATGAATGAATGTCTCATTTCAGATTGAATGATGACATCAACAACTACAAAATGCCTAAAATCATTCCAGGTATGATTCATTGTTATATGAATTGGATCAAAGAATCATGGTTATAAATTGACATATTGTTAGGTGCTTCCCAACTTGGTCTAGTTTTGGACAAAGACTCTAAATTTTGAGGAGTGAAGCATACGGATTCTATGAAGTTCTATTCACCACACAATGTCTAGGGGCTTTGGGGTGGGTCAAAGCCCCTCATTTTGTAATGGGTATTGGGATTTTAGCTCATTGTTTTGTCGAATCCATAGTATGTGGAGCATGGTTTTGTATTAATGAAACTTATATAAGGAGATTTAATTCTTTGTCAAAAGATATGAAGAGACAGATGAATAAATCATAATTTTTGTCTTTAGTTTGTGTTTTAGTCTTTTAGGACATGCTTCACAACTGAGTGCGCGGATGCCTTGGAAGAGTCTACAACTCAGTATGAAAATTGCCTCCAGCTAGGTGTGCGGGTCAAGAATTTGTATGTATTGAAAGATCTATCTTAATAAGGAAGAATAATGTTTGGTGAAATATTATGTATCTGTATTCATAATCTATACTCTTATGTACTTATATACATGCTTTTTACTTATGTATGCATAAGAATACATGTTTTATTTTTCTCTGAAATGTTTATGTAATAAGCCCAAATCTATGAAGTGAAGCATCAACATGAAGTATTTTATGTATGTGAAGTTGTAGATCAGCAAAAAATGTAAGAAAACACATGGGTGCCATAGTGTAATATCCCTCTAGTTTCAAAAACCTGATTCTGCAACCTCCCCTAACCGCTTTGGGTGAGACTACGATCTACTTGCAGATCGATGCTAAAAGGGCCAGTGGTTAAGGGTTTTTTTGGTTTGCAATACACTTTGAACTTGGTTCCAAGCCCCTTCAGCCAACAAATGGTTCCAGGGCCATTTGTTGGCTCAATGGACTTGGACCCAAGTTCAAAGTGTATCACACACCAAAAAACCCTCAGCCACTGGCCCTTTCGACAATGACCTGCAAGCATATCACAATCTCACCCGAAGCAGTTATGGGAGGTTTCAAAAACAAGTTTCTATAGCCAAAGGGATATTGTGCTATGGCACATGTGTGTTTTCTTATATTTTATGTTGATCTACAACTTCGCATACATAAAAGACTTTGTGTTGATGCTTCATTTCATAGATTTGCGCTTAGTACATAAACATTTCAGAGAACAATATAACATTTATTCTTTCACATCCATAAGTAAAAATCATGTATATCAGTAGATATGAATATAGATTGTGAATACAAATACACAAGATTTCACCAAAACTTCTTCTTCCTTATTAAGATAGATCTTTCAATTTATACAACTTCTTGACCTGTGCACCCAGCTGCAGGCGGTCTTCGCACTCAGCTGCAGATTCTTCCAAGGCCTTTGTGCACTCAGCTGTGAAGCCTGTCCTAAAATCCCAAAACACAAACTAAATACAAAAATTATGATCAATTCACTTATGTCTTCATATCTTTCGAGAAAGCATTACATCTCCTTATATATGTCTCATTACTACAAAATGATGGTCCACATACTATGGATTCGATAAAAAAAATGAGCTAAAACCTCGATAACCGTTACAAAATGAGGGGCTTTGACCCACCCCAAATCCCCTAACGTTGCACAATGAATATAACTTTATGGGATATGTGCACTCCGGTCATCAAAATGCAGAGTCTTTGACCAAAACTAGACCAAGTTGGGTTGCGCCCAACACATATGTTATGACTTACAAAATTGTGATGCATTTTCTGGCTTGAAATGGTTGACTATATTTTTGATAACATATAAATAAATAACATATTGTGTAAGTTAAAAATAATTGAAAACATCTATAAGGACTTAATATAACTCATGTTAACAACTATCATAAAGAATTATCTTATTACAAGTATAATGGTTACATGGAAGACAACCTGTGTTGAGAGTTCTGTGCACACTATGTTGAAGTGTTGGTTACAAGTCACTCATTGTGTATACTAAGGGTTTTAACCCTAGTCAATCTTAAAGCAAAATATTTTTTAAGTTTACGTAAGGGGGCTTCTTAGCTTGCTGAGATAAGTTCCCTGGTGTTGGGTCTACATTGTTCACTTGACTATAATGGTCTAAAAGATCTGTGTGCTTCCTTGAACGGGACATGTCCTCATGGGAGGAATTCAGAGGAATTGATTCGCATTGTATAGTGGTTGAAACTTCTGAGGCTAGAAGATACCATCTATGCAGTATCTCGATGCTAAGATTTTATGGTGGCTCCTTTCTTGAAAGGCTAGTAGTAGTCAAGGCATTCAAAGTGTTACTATCTCGTCCGTGAGGGAAGATAAGCACATGCTTGTTAATATTTGAATGCCCATGAAACCCTTAATAAGCACAACAACATTGATTGCAAGGTCATTATAGCCCATAGAAGGCACCTTGGTGGCAGGAAAGAGAGGTGGATTCGCTTTGGGAGTCCACAACCTATTAACATAGGGTGGCCAAAGAGTCACTAGTACAAACATGCCTAGAATCCCTTATTTGAACACCAATCTTCGTGTCGGCCTTCTAGAGCCTCATGAATCCCATGGAATCATGATTGTTAACTCTAACAACTTCTCAGGAAGGTTAGTGCTAGTGTGTGCCTAAGAACACCCCTATTGGCCAGGCAAAGCATCAGTGCAGATCCATATGTCTTTAAAACCACTGTAGTAGAGCCATTGCGGGATCCATGATGGAAATCAAGGTTTACATAGAGAATTATTGTGGAGAAGTTGAGCAGAGATTTAAGCTTATAGCTCAATCAAGTGAACCTTATCCATTAATTGGGAGGAACTCTAGTCATGGACAACTATCATTGGAAGGCCCATATTTCCCTTATAGTGATTGGGTTAACAACGTTGCCGTGGCCCGAAGTCCGTACCCCAAATGTTTTATTGTGCAATAAAAGGATTGATGGGGATGATATCAGTTAGGATGGGTTGGATGACATGCAAACCTAGAGGTTATGCCATTGGTTAGAGGTGGCACCCATGGGACAGTGTAACCCGGAGGTTCAATCCTAGAGGAATTACAGGCGCAAACAAATAATGGAACTGGATGACTTCATTCGAGATGTGATGGTGGACACGCCAGCCTAGTGGGTATGATATTGGCTAGAGGTGGACCCCCTAATAGGTCAACCCATTGGTCATACCTCAAGCATTTCCATGGGCGTGTGAGTAAAGGAGTGTGGTGACTTGTCTAAGAGGGACCCACTTGGCTAGTTAAAGAAGCAACAAGCCAATATTCATCGGGGTGAAAGGTGTCAAGATGGCATGTCCCAATGGTCCCCACTAGAGGTGTAAGGGAAAGGCTAAGGAAATCTCAAGAAGTAATGAGTAGGGTGACATAAGTATGACTTTGTCGACATGTATATCCTATCTACTCCATCAATGGTTGAGGATAGGCCCCATTATCCACACAAGCCCATTGGAGGAACTCAATGAATACAAAAGGAGAACGTCAGGATAAGGGTGTCAGGATGACATCATCTGCTTGGACCCACCCAGGTTAACTAAAATGATTTGTAGATAGATCATTGGGATGAATCAGGTAGGATGGTGTGATGCAATACTACATGTGCCAATCAAGTAGAGAACATTTCAAAGGAGGGTGAGTTCCACTAGACCATGTAGGCTAAGAAATGCTTACCCAAAAGTCCATAAGATATGCACATAACAAAACCTTGGGATTATGGCACCAATATGACATGGAGGCCAGAGGGATTAGCCCCATTCAACAATCATGCACTGGTTGGTAAAATTATGGCAGTATAATGAGACAGAAAATTGCTAAGTAACACCCCTTGTTGTGGGTTTGGAAAACACAATGGATGGGTAGCGCAATCAATTCGAATTTTCGATCTGATAATGGGTGAAATGATCAACCCTCCTTGTGCCACCCCCTTTTTTAAGTGAAATCCATAGATTGAAAGCACAAATTATGTGGGTCATCAGATTAGTGAGAGGTGTTAAAAGATAATTGTGTGCAGATGAGGGTTGACCTTGACTAGATTGGAGGTCGGTGTTCAGGCCCGGGAATGTGAAAAATGTGTTGCACGACTGACTTTGACTGGCCCAAGATCCCTGATTGCAAAAAGGACCTATGGTGGGCTACCACGTGTCCACAAGATGATGTGGCAAGAACAAGTGGGGCCTATCTTTGAGAATCCATATCTCTCAATCCGAAGGTCAGATTGAGGCAAAATGTTATATCACTAGATTATTCTCGACGAGACAAATGCAATGGTAATGGTTATTAAGTTTAGAGGAATTGAAGAAGGTCTATATTTTTAGGTCTCGTCCCCATAATTGTATCTTGGGATTTGGATATGCATGGTAAATACCTCATTCCAACTCTAGTTGTGTAATGGGTTGGGAGGGCCGGGTGTTCTACAATGTGGTATCAGAGAATCCACGTCCAACACTTGTATTGGATGGGCTCTATCATGGGAAATTAGTGATAATTCCTTGAGTAAGGGGCTTTCATAATATATTTAGAAATTAATCAAACAATTGTTTAGGTGTTAAAAGTCAGTTGTAAATGATTATGACACACATGATTGATGCATTTACATTGTGCCCTAGTTATTTGCATCGAAAATTTTAGGGGATAATATTCGCAAGTGGGCTAATTTTCCATGGCTTTTCCAAAAAAGAGATTCGTTAATTTCCATTTTTTATAAAAATTATTCGCACAAATTTTATAGAATAAAATATTTTTACCTCAAAATTGCCAAAATTATAGAGACTATATAAAGTATTATAAATTTGAATACGTTAACAAAAACATTGCCAAACATTTTACAGATTGCATATTATGTACTAGTGAGATTTGCCAAGGCTTCTAAACTTTAAAATAAATTTCCATCCTTAAAATTTTACTTGGTTATGTGGCATGGTTGAGTATATGATTGCTATGTTAATCATCCTTGTTGGTCATATGGTGAGCCTTTGCATGTTTGGAAGAATATGTATGTGACTAACGTTTAAATTGAAATCTATGTGTATGTGAATGTTTGCATGATCATGTGATTGCTTGTGTTCTTAGATTGGTTACTATTATTCATTTTATATACTAATTGGATGGGAATATCCAATGGCATGTATATGATATAAGTGCCTCAAGAGACTAAAGGAATGATGTTGTGTAGCAATTAGGAAGAAAAGTGATTGATAAATACTTGGTTGCAGGTATTTGGTATAACAATAAAAAACATGGTAAGTTATTGACTAGTCGCATGAGAAGAGTGCATGCTAACTAGGGAAGTGATACGAAAGGTGCTAACTTGAGTTGCATGCAGGTCCTATATTTCATCCATGTGAACATGAAAATTATAAGTATGATAAATGTTAAGATAACATGATATTTTTCTAGCTAACCCTTTGAAGTTGCATATGCCATGGTTGTTGTTGACCTTAATAGGAAGGTCAAATTCTTTTTGTGTTAAAAATGTCGATTAAAATAGTAGCATGGCCCAAATAGAGAGGATGATTTTAAATAATGTTTTTAATATAGGTCAAATATTGAACTCTCATTTTTTATTTGGCATGTTGATGATTATGAATAATATTAATAGAACTGCATTGCTACACTCTGAAAACAAGATTATGTATGTGATAATTGGGGCCCTAGTTTATGATACATGGTTGATGATGATCTTCAAGATGTGTGAGAGCTGCAGGATTACATGCTTGGCCTAACCTTGTAAAGATGAAAACTATCATATGTGTTTTCAATCTATTTTATGAACTAATAGTTGAGTGTATGTAGCATCACCTAGCAAGTCTCAGTGGCAGTGAAAGGAAACATGTATCGTGTCATTATGCAACAGGATACAAACCAAGTCCATCGAGAATGAGAAGTAGGGACATCCCTCCAAGAGAAGAGAACCTTCATGAATCATAGGTTAAGCTCAAATAACAGGAATATGAGTTAAATATTTGCAGGTAAAAACTTAGAAATCTCACTAGGAAACAACAAGAAATGGTTGAGTGGAATGCTGGGCTACAAAGCAAGTTTAGATAAAGTACATACCAGGATGAATCCTTTGAAAAAGGAAATGGTTATGGTAGGAAGATGCCTTGTGAGGCTGAAAAAAAGAAGGGGATCATCTCCTTCTAGCATTGTGGAGAAGAGCATCAAAAAAATGATTGCCCCCATAGGTAGAAAAAAAATAGCCCTACAAGCCACATGGACAAAAAACAACAATGCAAGATGCCTATGCGTTAGAAATATTCCCTCTAAAATTTGAGGAAATATTATACTTTAAGGTTGTTCTTAACCTTGTAAATCAGTCTTGAACTAATGTGGTGTATGAATATACTCATGTATGTATACATGTGCATTCTTGTATGATGGTTGAAAGTGCCATGAATACTAGACTCATGGAGATTGAGTTGATTTTTTGGTTACTATTTATTTTACGCTTATGTTTTGTGGATTTAATTTACGGACTTCATGGATTGATGTCATTTTGGTTTTCGACTTGTGCATGGCCATTCTAGTTTTTGGTTTTGGATATCATGTTGTTTTTGGTATTTTTTATGATTTTTTTTACTTGCGACCTTTGTGAACAACTGTTGTTGTGACTTTCATGTCATTTTGCAATTTACTTTGTTTTTCATCTCTCATTATCTTTCTATTTTTAAATTTAAATTTCATGCCTGGGGATCTTGGAATAAGGCAATTGGAGTGGCAGGAAGGCCACGAAATCCTAAAAAAGGTTAGCGTTCAACAGACATGAAAGAAAATATGTCACGTAAAGTATAGGAAAAATGGAACGTTATTGGGAAATGGACATGAACAGAATAACAAGCTAAAAAATGAGAACAATAACAGAGTGAAAGGGCTACATATGCTTGCTTGACCACAATCAAGGAGCCATCTAAACCCTAGATTTACTCACCACAAGCTAATGGATGTTTTGGCAATGACTAAATAATGTAACGATTGAATGGGCTGGTTAAGTCCATGAGAATAAGGGATAGAGATATGTGTAGTTGGGAAAATGGCCAGAAGTGAATTCTCTTGACCCTTAACTATATTTGCATGTGCACTTATAGCTTGCATACACAACTATGTTGATGGATACTTATGTGTTTCATACATGATTATTCGGATGGAAACTTTTATGATGCATACATAATTATGTTAATGGATGGTGGTATATTGATCCAAGTGGATATTGGTTGCCACCTGCCATTTCCACTTGGACCCACACCATTGCTTCTTTCAGTTTATCAGTTTCCTTAATTGTAGCACAATTTACTATTTTTAGCAGTTTTTCAGGTCCTAAACTTCCAAAGCAATTTTGAGGCCCTAAACGTCGTTTTTTTGGAAACCTACCACTGGAAATTATTTTGTCTAAAATCATATTTTTTGTCGTAGTCCTCAAAGAGATCTTTCCAATGGGTTATCATGTGTGTCAAATGGAGATAATATGACCAAGTCACGACCTCGGGAAGTTGGTTGTCCAACTCACCCTAAAGAGGCCCATAAATTCTTGGTGTTACATCTCCTCGGGTTAGGGTTTTGGTTGTTTAGGGTTTGATATTATCGTTCAATAACAAAAAAGGCCCTTGATCCTCATTGTAAGGTAGTTCAGAGGCAGGTATCCGCCACATCTCTTCTCAAAGATAAGTTACCATCACCCTAGTTGGTTTATTTCCATTTCTGTTTGTAAGCATATTTTAGTATTTTACATTAATGAAATGAAGTATTATTTTTGTTGCATCTTAGTTTTTATGGTTATCTTTGTAATTTGTTGCATTCCTCTTTAAATCTGGATCATATATTGCATACATGATCATGTTGATCTATATGTGTGTGTGTGTGTGTGTGTGTGTGTGTGTGTGTGTAAAGCCATTGTGTTTGATAGTGCTATTAGAGTTCAATTGAAAGAAAAGATGGTTTTTTTGGCCATGCATCGACCTAATGGGCTGTTTGAGTCCATGAGAATAATGGATAGAGATATGTGTAGCCAAGAAAATGGCCAGAAGGGAGTTCTCTTAACCCTTGACTATATTTGCATGTCTAGTTATATCTTGCATACACGACTATGTTGATCAATACTTATGTATTGCATGCATGATTATGCAAATGGAAACTTGTATGATGCATACATAATTATGTTTATGTATGGTGGTATATTGAATACATTATCATGTTGATTGATATATATGTGTGTGTGTGTGTGTGAAAAGCCATTGTGTTTGACAAAGGTGTTAGAGATCATTCGAAAGAAAAAAAGACTAATAAAAATGATTTCATGATATGGTTGGCTAAAAAATATTCCCACTGTGATGGGGAATTTATTGGGAAGAAATAAATTATTCTAATTTATAACTATGTGAACATAACTCTTACATTGTGCCCATGTCAGAGTTAAGAATATGGGAAAAACAAATGAGGCAGTATGGCCTAGTTCACATACATAGAAGCAATGTCGTATATGGATTAATGGCAACACTATGATATTTCATGAGAGATAAGGTGGTCTTTGGATTATTGTGATATTATGTAACATGATATGTTATGTGTATAAATGTTTATGTCGTACATGTGTATGTGTTTTTCCTAGGAATAACATAAAAATTTATTACGTGTGTTATGTCATACCATGTGTATAAGTGTGTGTTGTGCAATGTGTTCAAGTTAGGAAAGAATGGGATTTTATTTACCTGTGTGTTGTTTTTATGTGTTTAGGACGAGCATTTATGGGATTGTCTTGGTTTGTGTGTTTTGTATGTATAAGGTGTTGTGTGGGACAATGAGAGCCTGTGTTTGAAACAGACAGGTATGGTATTTTCTAGGGCCTTATATTGTGTATTGCCAAACACAAGTAGGTATGGCATTGCTTGGTCCTACACGGATGTGAAACACACCTATATTCCTGTCGATAGAAGACTACCTATTTTGGTAGTGCCCATAATTGTAGAATAGTGATTCAGCTTAATTATCTTAAGGTTGATAAATCACTTAGTAAATTTTAAGTCAAAAGATGAGAAGAGAAGGCACTAGACCAATCTAGGGTGTGTACATGATCAAAGGTAAGAGAAGCCATTGGGTGCTTCCTAGAATAGCTAACGACCCAGTGTGTGTAAAAGTAATAGCAAGGAGAAAATTAAGATAAATATCAATATTACATTGATCTCTGAACCTTTAAATTATGAATCTAAATTCAATTTCCTCATTTATAATGACTTGGGTTATGAGCTAACTTGATTTTCTATGATAGAAATTGAAGGATAATTTTGATTCAACTCATGAATATACTAATTATGAGGTATGATTCAATTTATTACAATCCACTATGATGAGTCTGACGGAATGTATGTGCTATGACATGGGGGAGCATATAATTTTCCCTAGCTCGATGGTTGGAGTTGGCTGCAAGATTGAGGGAAACAAAGGTAAGAGAATTGAAGCATGTAGTGATACACTGGTAAAATATTTGGAGAATAGATCCATTGTGGGGTACCAAAAATCAATGATTCCCATTGATTACCATGAAGCATGCTATGACTCGTATGATAGTTGGAGGCAGAGATGTGCTTGGGATTTGACTCCTTCTAATGTGAGGAAGCCTTGCCAAAGGATGGATCGCTCAAGGGGATAAGAAGTAGAGAAGGGGATGCCTGAAATTGGAAGATGAGTGACTTCACAGAACATGAGTAACAAGATTTCTTGAGGGACAGAGTAGCAGAGAAGGGAAGGCCGAATATAAAAATTTGGTTATGGGTCATAAGCAAGGTTGATTGGGGTCAGGAACACATTGGGGGTGTGCCCAAAACAATGAGATACAAAATTTTTCATTGAGGGGTGAAGGACTCAACATAGAAGAAAAGAGAAAAATCCAAGTTAGATTGAACATTTCCAAAGGCATCAAAAGACTCCAAAAGGCCCTTTGAAAATGAATGAATTATGACTTAAAGTAAATCACACTTTTAATTGAGAATTTAACATTAACTAGATGATTACCATATCTTGTTTACTAGTTGTAGCAAATGCATAAATCAATTTAAATGTTCTAAAGAGACGAGTCTATAAAGCTCCACGAAACAACGTGTCAATTTTTCAAATATGTTCATCGTATATGTTTCATTGAACAATGAGGACAGTGCTCCCCAATGGGGAGGGGTTTGCAAAAACCCAAATTGCTTATACTTTTGTACGCACTGTAAACACTTCTAAAAATTAAAAGTCTTAGAGAGGGACACAAATTCCCTTGCTTGAGGTGGGAGATTGCTTGGGGGAACTATTGATTTAAATATCAGTCCTTGGTTGGATGAGCAGGTTACTTGCTTGGGAGGTTCAAGCTTTCCTTACTATAGGGAAACCTGAAATAGTATGTGAGCTATTAAAGGCTAGTTGGTTTGTTTTATTGGACTCATTCTCATAATTAAATTGGGCTTCAAGAGAAGTATGTAGGCCCATGCTACCTTGGGAAATATTACAAGGCGGGGAGGATAAAATTTATGAATATTGAATTGCACTAGCGGCAAGGACAGGGGACTCTTATTATGGGAATCTCCTATTCACCTCTTAAGACAGAGGGGAGGCATTCACACACTCGAGAAACATTCAACAAGAGTGAGAAAGTAGAGGGACATAAGGTAAGACTTGAAGTTACGTTGTTGATCTTTGAGGAGAGTATAAACCATATAAAGGCACTATCAAAAATTGTTGGGCATAAACATTACAAATAGTAGTGGCTTTCCTTGAGGATGAAGGCAGGGTGGCATGTTGAAGCTTTGGTTCGATTGTGTATTCATTGAAGGTATCCCTCTGAAGATATTCCACCTCAAGCTTTGGAATCTAGCTTGAGGGTGATAGCTATAAGTAATAGTGAATGTAGCTTTTCTATGGTTTGTTGGAGAGTTAGAGTCCCACTCTTAGTTGGAAAATTTATGCAATATTTTAGATAAGTGTTCTTATTCTTGTTACTCACAATAAAATATAAGTGTTCTTATTATGGTGATTCATAATAAAACATGTGTTCAATTCTGGTTTAAATTATGCTATTGTCATAGGATCCATGTCTACAATTAATATTGTATACAAGAGTGACTATTCTGATGTATTAAGTCTTGAAGGAGTTGAAGTAGTGCATAAAAATATTTTTTAAGCACTGATCTATTAGCAAGTGTACTTCCTTCTTATTGAATATTCTTGCTATGTGGGTTAGATGTTTGCATTTCATGGTTGTGTCATAATGGGTAATATGGAGGTTTTCCTCTTCTACTCTTATTGACCTATGTGTGGGTATCCTCCAAGTCATAGTATAGTAGACTCTAGAATTTGGTCAAAACATTCATTTTAGTTGGATCTCAATCCCACATATAGCTATTTGGTGCCATGTAAGGCATTTCCTCATTAGTTATAGCTACCCAAATTGATATTTCTGCACTTCACACAAGATTTTACCTTTGCTATGCATTCCTTGCTATGAAACTCACAGGGCTAAGAGCCATATCTATTTCCATGTTTCTACTTGTGATGTAAAAGGACATTTATGTATAAGTATGTAGGCATATGATCACTGAGTGGTTGTAGTTATTTGTGGTTGCACTTTTAAAGAATGAATGTCTCTTTTCGATTTGAATGATGACATCAACAACTGAGCAATTCTTGAAATCATTATAGTTATGATTCACTGTGATTTGGCTTGGAACAAAGAATCCTGGTTAAATACATTGACATAAGTTTTGACTGTCACAAGTGTGATTCATTTTCTAGCTTGAAATGGTTGACTATATTTTTGATAATAGACAAATAAATAACATATTGTGCAAGTTCAAAAGCATTGAAAAGATCTATACGGACTTAAGCTAACTCATGTTAACAACGATCATATACACTTATTATCTTACAAGTATAATGGTTACATGGAAGACAACCTGTGTTGAGGGTTCCATGCAAACTGAGCTAAAGTGTTGGTTACAAGTCATTCACTATGTATGCTAAGGGTTTTAACCCTAGTCAATATAAGAGCAAAATAATATCTAAGTTTACATAAGGGGGCTTCTTAGCCTATTGAGATAAGTGCCCTCATGTTGGGTCTACATTTTTCACTTGACCATAATGGTTTAAAATATTAGTGTGCTTCCTTGAACGAGGCATGTCCTCATGGGAGGAATTGATTTTCATTATATAGTGGTTGAACCTTCCGAGGTTGTTACAGGTCTATTTGGGCACATCACTTCCGACATCATATCAGTACAATTAGGGCTCATCAAACCCTAATTCATTTTCCACATGCCCTAGACAAGTCATCAAATTGAATGCTTCCATCCATGAAAGTTTCCTAGCTTGAAACCCTGCTGAAATGCCTCCTTGGGACATGAGCGCAACCTTGCTTAGAGTAAACTATGCTACAGAGAAGGTAGGCCCATTCAGGCCTGCACTACAGTGCACTTAGGCCCTCTTTTACCTGCACTGGGTGAGAATGAGTAAAATTGACATTGGATGCTGGGAATATTCTCTGATTCTAAAGCATTGTAGAAGGATACCCAACTCTTATCTCATCCCATGAGGTCGATTTTGGATAGGCTATGGATCAATTAACCCTCTATCTTCTCATATCTTTCTCCATGGAAACTAACTCCAATTTTGGAAAGCCATTTAGAATGCCCAATTTATGACATAACCACCTACATTTCCCTATAAATTGACGACTTATCATAGTGATCAGGGGGATGGAATTTGAAGATTGTAGAGAAATACTTTTGGTTTGAGATTTGAGTTCATGTCAAGTAATGTTATGCTACTATATTGGTGTGCTTTGCGTGTGACGAGGGTTGGATTCAAGCTGATGAGTGACATGGGATCAAACCACATTAGGTGTAACTCTTCCTTCTACATTAATAAAGTTATTTGTTCCTTTTCTCATATTCTTGTTCATATATATGATGATTATGTGTTTCAATGTTGTCGATTCCACTGGTTTATAGTAGATAGACCATGTGTATGCTTTGATCATTGTCGTTTTATTTATCTGTTGACAAGTACCAATTAAAGGGATTCAGTTCAAGTCAGAGCGATGGGAGATATTCAAAGGAGATCAAGGAAGCAAAAGATCACAAATAAGTTCGTTCATCTCATCTATCTATATAGGAAAATGTTAAACCACTTTCTTTCTATTATTCTAACTGTAGCTACCCACTTAGGGAAAATGTATTTATCCGTAGATACAAATTCCATATATCAAATTGGCGACCATACTAGGGAACGAATATCATTCCTGGTAATTTATCCTCATCATATTACATCCTAGTAGACTTTACTTGACTTCATCGATCTCTTTTCAATCATTTTGAAGTGTTTTCGTCAAAAGGTGTGCTTGAATGTCTCTTGATTTGACTCCCTGGCACCAACGTAGTGTTAGTCTTGACACAATGCGTAGTAGAGTAGCCTTATCTTAGAGACAGTGCACTATAGCACAATGTCTCCCATGCAGTGCTATGTTGATCCCTCTCAAGCTAAAAACCCATCTTTGGCTTGATTTTTCCCAAATTTGCTTCTAATGTTGTTTGCTAAAAGATCAATGTTTTCTATGGTTCTGAAATCAGTTTGTATTTATTCTCCTAACCTTACTTTGGCCTTGATTGTTTAGTGTTTCTTAAGAGATTTCTTTATCATTATCAATTCATTGTCAAAGTTATCTTACATCGATTAGTATTTTCTGAAAAAGAAGTGTCTTAACGTCTTCATTTCTTTGAAAAAGAAATTGTCGTAAAGTCTTCGTTTCTTGCAAAAAGTATTGATTGATTGTATTTTCATTTAGTTTCCTTTTGTTCATCTAAACATTAAAGGAATCAAAATAAAAACTTGCATTATGCATTTGGAAGTTTGTGTGTGTTTGTAGGAATAGTATAGGGAAAGTTGCATTAGATCTGCTCTATGATCTTTGATTAAAGATTCTGATTGCTATATCCCTTTTAGTTACGGCTTTCATTATTAATTGAATGAAAGAATGTTTCTCATGTTAGTTTCATTTTAGGAATTGAAAACATACATCAGGTGGTGAACCTTGAAAGGAAAATTCTTAAGAATATCAACTTAAAAGTTAGCTTAATTAACCTAATGGAGCATTGTAACTTAACGCATAACATTTAGAGGTCTAGGCTAGAGACTTGTTCCGATGTCGTTAAACATAGCAGTTATCACTAATGGTCTGCCATACATTCTGATTTTGATACCTCATTCCACGTACATAAGTATATCATATCTCGTCCATGTATTTCAGGTATATCGAGCAGTGTTATAGTACAAAAAGTATAAAGGAATGCTCTCACTATGCAGTTTCGTATTAGACATCGCTAACATGAATTGGGCCTCCATGTACTTTTGGGTATATATGGGAGGACTACATTAGGTCGCTATCTATCCATAGGTAACCAAGTCGACTTCCTTGTATACTGTGATACACCAAAAACAAAATTCAAGGAGATTTCCTACACGTATGTTAAGTCCTTGGTTTACTAAGGCAGTATATTGTAGTTCACAGTTACCTGGTAATCCTTTTGCCAAGATTATCCCTCTTTTTTTTTGTTATGTTATTTTGATTAAAATAAAATTAATTGACTACGGATAACATCCCCCACATCACTCCTTAGTTTATCCTAGGTTGATACATATGGAAATAACTTCGGAGTCCACCGATCAAGGAATTCCTTTTGATGGGAATCCTAGTCCTTTTCCTCCTTTCAGAAATATTAGTGCTCCTTATATGGCTACATTGTCCCCTTCCAGGACTTACCATAGGCTTCCTAGTATGATTTTTCTCAACCTCCTTGGCCCCACAACTGAATATTCCTACAACTAGAAAAAATCAACCTCCGGTTGATCCTATAGTTGACCCTTTACCTTCTTCGTCGATTGTTCTTCCCTCCCCTTCTTTTTCTTCGCTTGGTGAAAGTGTTGACACTAGTGACCAGGTGGATAAGAAGAAGAAGAAAGGGAAGAAGAAGAAGAAGAAGAATAAAATTCAGCAGGGGGCAACCAAGCAACCATTGCTTTGAATGCAAATTCTGATGAGAAACCGTCTGATAAGCCTCACAAAATTCGATATTCGTGCAAACTTTGTACGGGAGATCTTCTTCTTCAAAATTGTTCTAGTATTCCTCAGATCTTAGAAGAATGGTCTTCTCGTTCACATGGTTTCTTGTCATCAACTTCTAGAGATCATGTTGGTGACACACCATCAACTAATCGTAGAAAATTTCATGGAAAGGAGGGTAAAGTTAAGTTTTCCTACAGGTTATGTGAAGGAAATCACCCCATTCACATTTGTCCCTATCTGGATGAAGCCCAAAAAGTGTTGGATAACCATCATGCTTCTCCGCAACGACTTCCATTTGGTTATAGGAGACTCTCCCTTAATCCTTCACTATTTGATGAAGTGACTGATCCAAATCAACCGTCGATCAAACCCACTCTATTTGAATGTGAATCCCATGAGTCTATACATGACCAATCACAGGTCGAGGAAACAGTTGACCCAATTTCACCTTTAGCCAATCGTACCTTTCCCATAGAGAGTGATTATGATACCACTCAGGTTCTTTTCATTTCTTTAGATTCCAATGAGCTTGGAGGAAACCCTCCTATTCCATCAAGACAAGAGTAAAATCGTCCCGTTCTTGTAACTCAAGGGGGTAACTCTCCCGTTCTTATGGTACCCCCTCCAAGTACTCTAGTCACTTCCTTTGATTGGAATCGACTAGTAGAATGTCATCTTCCTTCTGATGCGCCTTTCCAGATCATATTTAAGGTTTATAATATCATTGTATCTGGCACTATTATAGATGAAGGAGCATCTATGAGTATCCTTTCCTCCACTACTTGGCAGGCACTCGGTTCGCCACCACTTATTCCTGTTAACCAGAATCTGTTGGCTTTTAACAGAGGAACCAGTCAACCATTAGGGATCCCTCCTCAGTTTCCTATTACTTTGGGAGGAAAAATTGTTTAGCTCAATGTGATGGTAGTCCCAAGCCCTTTAGATTACAATTTACTTCTTGGGTGCAACTATATATATGACATGGGAGCTATTGTTTCAACACTCTTTCAAGTGATGTGTTTCTCGCATGAAGGAAGAATTGTCATTGTTGACTAGCTTTCATTTCCCGGTCCAAATATGGATTCTAGTCAACCATATTACCTAAATGGTCCTTTTTTCCCAATGTTATATTCCCCACCATGGGCCAATTAGTGGCAACCCATTCCATACCTACATCAACTGATGATCAATTCTTTAATGTTGTGCATTACGTACTGGGGGCATTGGAACCTGTTGACATGGAAAATGTGCACAATGTCAACAAAGGGAACTAACCTGATCACAAGCCCCAATTAGACCTACTTTTGTTTGGTTTGGCTAGCTCCGATGGGTTTTAAGGGACCCCGTAAACCACTTGAATATGTTGAAAGATTGCTTCCGGGAAGAAGACTTCAATTAAATCAACAAATGAAACAACTACCCTTTATGTATTAAATCCTATCTATACTACTTCTAATTACACTAATCTATCCTTCAGGAGCATGATACAGAGGTTTAAACATCATATATATGTTTAGCAAGAGCATGATAAAGAAGGTTAAACATCATGCATAGATTCAAGTCCAAATGAATCAATCACTGAATTCACAGCTGGACAAGACTGTATTAAAGCTAAATTGCAATCCAATCACTCATATAGGAATCCACATTCTTCTAGGGAATTAAAAATACAACTAATATTTAATTTATTTTCAAATCAGAGACCATTTAGAAGTTAACCATGAAACAAAATCACATTCAATTTAACAAGACTAATAGTGAACTATAAGTCATCAATATGCATAAATATAAATCATATTTACAGTCATGCTAGTAACAACACTCTAATCCAAAACACTACAATGAGTCTGAAACTAAAGGCTCCTTCTTCCCTAAAAAATAGTCCTCCTCATTCAAAATAAAGCAACATTGTTATTCTCTAGAATCAAAAGCCATTTCTCCTCTTAGGAGGTAATACTTATCCAAAAATCCTTGACTCTATATCTACCCTGCCTCTTCATCTTCCCATTGTTTCAGATCTGCAAATCAAATACACAAAGAAGTACTGCCAATGCAACCGCTGGCACGTAGAAAGCATAATGGCCTGATCGATTCCTTCCCTAAGGAAGACAATAGATGTTGGAAAAAGGGGGGCTATATGTTTCCTTCTCATGATGAATACTAGGACAGCTCTGCCCGCAGAATGTGTGGGAAACATGTGGGATTCTGACCCGGAATGCTTGCAACCAGACCCTTAAATGTAGCACTTCTGCATACAATGGCCCTTCGAATCCCCTCCCGCATCCTTTGCTTCTCATCTGCGGAGATAGCCATCATTAGCTTCATGATTATGAACAATATAGAGAAATATTCATATAAAGCACAAGTGCTACCTTCTACACTGAAAACCCAATCCCTTTGTTATTTCGGAAAATTTGGAAAACACAGGAAAACAAGGAAAACCCTACCCTGATCACTCAAACCTTTCCTTACATGTTATATATCGGTGCTTATAAATATCGGTGGGTTCGGCATATCGCATATCGCAATATGCATGAGCTTGGGGCTCTGCTGA